>VXBJ01003451.1:0-223691 GCA_013400055.1 Nycticryphes semicollaris
ATCAGGACTTGGGCTTTAAGAGAAAAGACACAAAGAAGTTTAGCAGATCTAGGAATCAAAAGAGAGACTGGATGGGCATTCTCTTCTCCTGTTTTAGTTTACTTTAATTTCAGTTTCCAGTGACATTTGCTGCTGGCACAACTTCTTTGGAGAACAAGATAAAAATCTAGGAGAGAAACACAGGTTTGGAAGAAGAAATGCCATTTGAAGCAGATGGCAGGAAAAAGAAAGGAATATATGCAGAAATTAATTTTCACTATTTACTTCAATAAAGTAGATTGCAACTTGCAAGGGAGAAACAATTGACTTCTGTGGTTGGAAGTCAGCTGGGGTAGAAGAATACATAGGAAACCATAAATTTTAAAAAGGGAGGTCTAAAATGCTACTTGCATAGACAGGTTTTGGGGATGGGAAACACATTTCTATTAATCTCTGTTGATTTTCAGCCCAAACCAGGTGAGAAGGAGCAAGTTAAACACAGGAAAACAGAATAAGTGAACAAGTCTGTATCAGGTCTTTCCAAGATTAATGCTTGTGGCTGTGATTACTGTTTCCAGTAGAGAAAGGGGCCAAAGTAGGGGCAGGGTGGGGGGATGAGGGAGGAATAGGAGAAAAGAGAAAAGCAGAGCATGGTGTGTTTTGCTAGTTACTATTATTCATTTTTATAATAACTGGACTTTATGAGTATACTGTTTAAAGCAAAGACACAGCCCCAAAGAGATTTATCATCTCAGATACAGTATCAAAAACTGATGTAACTTCATGTTATGACTTCAAAGTCAGTCTGAAAAATACAGTTATAAAAAGAAAAAAATGCAGGAGAAATTAGCTTGTTTTCTACTATTCATTGTCTCAGTTCAAGAGAGGTACAAGACACGACCTGGGTTTAACTTGTTCACAGTCTTAAGACTTGGGGGAAAAAATATCTAGCAGTAAATACTGTACTGTTCCTCGGAGTTCTGTTTTTCACAGCAGCTTCCATGGTCATCCCAGAAGTGTTGCAGTGATCTTGTGCCCTTATCTGAAGATAAAAGGAGAAAGCAAAGAGTTTGAATATATTCTAAACTAGAAATCAGACATACAATTCATTTAGTGTAAATTTAGTTGTCTGAAGCAGGATGAGTTTGTGTGAGTTAATCATGTTATTATCAATGGAGGCTTGCGTGGACTAATTTACCTCCTCCTAACCAAAAATGCTCTATGTGATTACTTCCCATTTTGCCAGTTTCTTTCAGCTGGATCCTAGCACAGGTGTAGACATAAACATTTTAGATGCCTAAGGTTAAGTGAATTAAGTCATTCCCTGAACCCCACCCAACATCTCTCCTGTCGCTCTTCCAGAATGTTATTTCATGACCTTCACTACAAGTTTAGATCAGCAGTGACCAAGACACTCCATTACATGAGCAGTGCTAAATTACAAGAACTTTAGAATTTACTCCACCCATCCTGTTTACATGCCTCAGTGTGGAAAGCTAAGAAAAAAATCATCATGAAGCTAACATGGTAGGAAGAGGAAGAAATGCTTGTTACTCCTTATCAATCCTGAAAGGCATATGCCCACATCAGGGCTTGGGTTGGTGAGGCACTGTTTCTAATTTTTTATTCAACTGCTCACAGCAACAATACCCCAGGCAGGATAAACAGTTTGTAAAAACAACAAGCTTCTGCTATATCAGCCCAATTCAGGCAATTATTCCAATAATCCCTCTCCTTATCAAGAGACCGCACAAGCTGAGTGCTCATATGGAAGGTACAGAGGAAATGTCATATGCCTATGGTAGCTTCAAGGTTGATTTTTCTACTGGTCAATGTATATAATCCTCCTGCATCTAAGGCAGAAATTTGGAGTTGCAAGAGGTGCTTTTAAAATCATAAATGAGTTCCAGGGAAGACACACATACTATCTGACACAAAAAAAAAAAAAAAAAGTAACATTTAACATTAAAAGTAACATTTATACTGTTTAATTGCAAATTTCAATACTTGCAGGTATTATGTTTCTGTGTTCTTATATTCTTATATTCACAAAACAGACTGCTTTCCCCACAAATATATTAATGTTTGTCATTCAATAACATATTTAAAATCAGAAATGCTTCCACTTTACACTTTACACTATCTCAGTATTAGAAACAAAAAGCAACAGGAGTTGGTTTAACGATGGGGTCTTTGGAAAACATAATGGAATTTAATTCTACATTTCTGGTTCCAGACCCTTATCATTTTGATTCCAGGTTATACTTAACTTTTGAAAAGGTATATTACATGATTTCCCTTAAAAGATATCCAAAAACTCAAGAGGGTAGTTTACAAATTTCTAGCAAGACTGAAACCAAACCTTAAACCTGATGCAACAGGAAACTCCACTTTGCCTACAATCCTCTCCCACATATAAAAACTACTACAGTGGGCCACTAAGTTTTATCACCACAGCCTGTGGTGATAAAGCAGAGCTTCACCATTACTGGTAAAAGTTCATTAGAATCGGCCTCAGGGAACTTTAAAAAGAATCAAGCCTCTGTCATAGGTGAAACAAGTAATTCAACTTATAGCTAATTTTGGCCTATACTAACTATCATAAGCCTCCTGCTTCAGCTATTTCATTCATTATAAGATTTTTTACCATTTGAGCTGAAATCTCAAAGATTAACTATCTCTGGGGCTGATTATGCTAAGAAAATTCCAACACTAATGGTTCCTTCAACTTTTTAACACTTGCCTTTATTACTTCAGTATCTTTTTAAATGTATTTTGGTACAAAGTACGTATTAAATGACCAACCTAATGATGTTCAGTCACTAACACTATGAACTAGGCTTTTTAAGCTCTTGAGCTAAAACAAAAATTCACTTTTTAACTGTCAGTTGCTAAAACAATGAGTTCATATCAACAATCAAATAGGGATAAAACCAGGGATTAAGCTAATCTTTATATCATGCTCATCATTATAAAATGTGGTTTGCATTACTCTGCAGTGTTTCTTGATACTGTAAATATTTTTTTCTTAAAAGCTAGGTTTGTCAGAAAGGAATTTAATCAATAATCTCATTTATCCATTCTAAATGTTAGCAGATTTCCTTCTTCTATTAATCCTTCCCAGACGAATATGTATGTTACAACGACGTAAGCACTGAAAAGAATTCTCTATATAGGACACGAGTGGTCTGGGTCTCTCAGCTTTAAAGGATACAATGTCACCAGTTCAAAGTAATTTCATTAGGAAGGCTGAAAAGTGTGGCTGGGTAGAAATTTAAGTGCAAGCATTGGGTCAAATAGGGCTCATTGGCAAAACTAGTTCTGTTAGAAATTTGTGGTTAGATAATGAGTAAAATTTGAGGAAAAGAAGCTAAGAAACATAAAACATTTAAACTTTCTGATATTAACTTACTAGTTTAAAAATACTTTACTTTGGGATAGTTATGATCTTTACAATCACATTTTAATTGCATTTAAAGTTAAAATTACTTTTATGTAATAATATTCTCATTTAAGATTTTCATATATTCTACTTAACATTTTATGTAAAACTTTTCAGAGTTATACAAATACATTTTTTTTGTTTATTTGAGGTGATATATTCTCAAATACTGAAGTTCTATTCTTTCAAGAACTGATTATATGTGAAATTTTAAAGGTGAACCTTTTGAGCTTTTCAAAAAATCAAAGCATAAGTGATTTCAGAATATCGTTATTTCGAATAGCTCAAAACATTGGTCTTCAGACAACACTGTGGAACAGCTTAGTTAGACTGAGTGTTTGAACATTTACAGTAGGATATCTGTTAAGGAAGAAATTAATCCTGCCTCTTCTCCAGTTGCTGACTTACAAGGGCCCTGAATGACTTAGGACAATGTGCTATGTTTGCATGGCAAAGTTTTGGTAGCAGGGTGGCTACGAGGGCAGCTTCTGTGAGAAGCTGATAGAAGCTTCTCTCATATCCGATAGAGCCACAACCAGCCACCTCCAAGATGGACCCACTGCTGGCCAAAGCTGAGTCCATTAGCACCAGTGGTTGCACCTCTGGGACAATGTATTGAACAAGAGAGGGAAAAACCCCCAGCAGTCAGAAGAGAGGAGTGAGAATACATGACAGCAAAAACTCTGCAGACACCAAAGTCAATGAAGGAGGGGGAAGAGGTGCTCCAGAGCAGAGATTTCCCTGCAGCCCATGGTAACAAACATGATAAGGCAGGAGGTTACTAGTGGAGCAGATATCCATTTGCAGTCCACTGTCACCTGTGGGAGGGACCCTGTGCTGAAGCAGAGGAAGAATGCAAGGAGTCCTTTCCATGAGGAGAAAGAAGACATCTGATGAACTGACCACAACCCCCATTCCTCATCCCCCTGTGCTCCTCAGATAAAGGAAGCAGAAAATTCATGAGTGAAACTGAGCTCAGGAAGAAGGGAGGGCTGAGGGGAAGTTGTTTTAAGACTTGGTTTTATTTATCATTACCCTACTAATTGGCAATAAATTGAATTTATTTCTCTGAATCAACTCTGTTTTGCCCATATTAGTAGTTGGTGAATGCTCTCCCTGTCCTTATCTGGACCAATGAGCCTTTCATTATATTTTCTCTCCCCTGTCCAGCTGAGGAGTGGAGTGATAGAGGCTTTGGTGGGCCCCTGCTACTCCAGCCAGGGTCAACTCAACACAGACAGACAAGTTATATTGAAGACACTCATCCAGGCGTGACTTGCTTGTCCCACTTAAGGTGTAGGTGTATGAGTGCTTCATCATGCACTAGGGGCTACTACAGTCTTCCCCCAACATTTCCCAAAGGTTGAATCTGTTGTACCCTTTTGTGCAGCATAGTCTGTGGTATTCTCAACCTATTGACATGATATGAATAGAAAGAGATCTTGTATTCAACTGTCGGAGGATGTGGGCTTCAACCTGGACTTGAAATGAACACGTTCTTAATGATTTGATATGTTCCTGAAAAACACAAAAAGGAAACAAACAACAAAAAAAAAGAACACATCATAATTCAGAGACTATCCTCAAAAATACTACTAAAACAGAAAGTATACAGGATAGTTGCAGACTTTCTGCTGTTACATAATTTACATAATTTACATAAACAGAGGCACAGTGTCCTTCTGGGTCTCCTACAACAGTTTACCTTATCTGCAGCTGCATGTGGGAAAAATATGGGTCTCTTGATTGTCTCATACCAGACCTGTGCAGATATCTTGAATGTTCCAGTGAATCTCAAGTGGGATAACTTGCCTGTTTAGACAACTGAATACAGCCATTTGACAGATGGAGTAAGCTGAGCTCTACTGCCAAAATGCAAATTTTTTAGATATGAGCTAGTTACCTACACTTGTATTATAATCAGAATTACACCTACATTTGTATTATAATGAGGGATCTCCACAACAGAGTGAGTAGATTTAGAGAATTACTGAGCTCACTCTCAACTTGTCTACATTCTGCTCAGCTCACCTGCATACCTCTCTAGGCTCCATGAGGATCAGTTCAGCTGCCCACACCTGAGTGCATAGTGTTGATGTGCTCTGGTTTCCTCCTTTGCTTTCAGTTGCCAGTCTGGAAGTGTGTGGCTCTCCCATAGGTCCTTTTCTGCCAGCCTTATGAAACTGGCTTCTGTACCTAGGGTCATCTGTAATGCTACTGGGTACCTGTGCACAAATAAATTAATCAAGCCCTGGATTTTCATAGACAATTATGTTAGATTAGCATTTTAATTAAATTTTGAATATTAATTTTTAGGTGCCTAAACTCAGGTGACTGTATAGTGATGATGACTTCAAGCATTGCTTTCAGAAGCATAAACTGATCTGAAAATGAAAATTCTTTGGGTTGGAAGAATCCCAAAAACACCAATACATTTAGTTTCTATAATTTCATTATGACTATTTCAAAATTGCATAAGTAGTAATTTTAAGCCCTTCATACATAAGATTTATAAGTACTTACAGATATGGCTAAGTTTTCTAACTCCTTCTTTAAAATAAAAGTGATTCCATTTGGAATAGAAGGGGTTTTTTTTCCAGGTAAACCAAATAAGCTGGAGGCGAGGAATATCGATTTCTGACTAGATCATAAAATAGAACAATTTCAAAGAATTCTTTTGGCGTTAGGACATAGCTATTTAAAGTCTCTAGCATAAAAGCAAGGAGCAAATTTA
The DNA here is from genome assembly GCA_013400055.1 of Nycticryphes semicollaris. Classification (NCBI taxonomy): domain Eukaryota; kingdom Metazoa; phylum Chordata; class Aves; order Charadriiformes; family Rostratulidae; genus Nycticryphes; species Nycticryphes semicollaris. The sequence goes on from VXBJ01003451.1 coordinate 6,156, forward strand.
TTGCTTCATTTCCCACTAGCTTGAAAAGTGTCAGCTGGTTGATAGTCAGCCCTGTTCAACAAATAATTGACATGAAATGGCATTATGGTCTCTGAAAATGTTTTCACACTGTTCACAACTGTAAGCACAATCTCTCTCTCAACATGTAAGCCTTCATGCAGAACAAAGCTGCTGTGGCTGCTGCCTTTATACAATTCAAACTCTGATGTGCCAGACTTGGCATAAGCCTATCTCTTATTAACATCAAAGGCTCTCAAATAAAACACCATTAGTGTTGTTTGGGACTTTTATGAGCAGTGCATATAAATACACATCTCTTACACTGTCATAGTTGTGTTATGCTTCAGTTAAATGATGGATCTGAAGCACAAGAACACTGATTCAGAGATGGATTTTGAAATTCCAATTTTCAACCCACAGATTTTGGAAAGCGGGTTGATGCCTACTGTTTGATTTAGAACTGTGGAAGAATGAAAAGAAACATCAGATTTGCAACTGAATTTTACAGACTTTTCTAACATCTTCCATATGTGACTCCCTCTCTCACATCTCTACTATTGTCTTCCAGGCTCTATGTCTGCAGTATCATATCTCCTTTCTTAGATACTTATTTGCATCCATTCAGACATTCTGAGTCAAATAATTATTTAGATGGAAATGATTTGGAATGGAACTTTAAATTTTTAAGTGCATGCTGTTAAGGTGTTTTAAGTTAAAAATTCAGACGCATTTACTTTCTTTGAACTTTTTTTTAAATGTATCGGAAACCCATGTATTGCTGTTACTAAGCATATTTCTGATCTTTGAATAAATCAAGCCACCAACTGTAGTTCAGAATTTCCTGAAAACCACTATATCACTCTAAAATATAATAACTATTGATATAGAACTATTAAAGCTCACCTTGAAGAGTACATGCCCTAAAGCTTGCAAATCAGCATTTGAAAATGGTGGCTTTTAGACACCTGGTTTTGAAAAAAGATGAACCAACATATTAAGTGGGTTTAATTTACTTGGGTTTAATTTCTGTCTTTTGTTCCCAGTTTGCTTCTTTTTAGGAAGAAGTAGGATAGATAAGACACCATAAACAAAGCAGGTTATCAGCTCACTATAATTCTTAGGTATTTCCCATTCTGGCAATGATTTTATGCCAGTAAGTCTTTCCAGATCTAAACACTTTCATAGCTCTTGTCCTAAATGCAAATTGTTTAGAGCACATAGTTGTTACCAATAGAAATCATAGCTAATACAAGTGACGATAAAATAAACAAGCATCCAGAGTACAACAGAATCCAGAATAGCCATTAGTGAACTGAAAACGGACACAGTGACCTGAAGAGTCCTTTCCCACCTTCAACAGAGTGAGGCAGGTGTTTTGATTTTAATGAATAGGTTGTTTTTTTTTTCTTTTTGCTATGTGATGAGATACCTTTGGCTAAATTTTACTATGTTATAGTGTATATGTGCCAGTAAGACTTCCAGGCACGTTGCATTGTGGCAAATACATCAAATAACTGTGGATATAGCTGGGAGCTTTCATAATTCTAGGCTTTTTTTTTTTTTTTTTTTTTTTTTGCCATGATGCTCTCTTTAGACTTTAATCAATGCTACATATTTATCATGAATCTGTAATTAGTTTTTTAAAAGGTAATTTATCCAATATTTTAAGTACTTTTGCTGGTTTTAGTCTATGATTATTTTTTTGAAAGGTAATATAAATAATAGCATAAAAAGACAATGATCCTGCATATATAACTAGATGCATACAGGAATAGTTTGTATAGAAGCAGTCTGGTATACTGTTTGCCTTAATTGCCTTGAATGAGTTCTAAAATCTCCTCATTTCCACTAGAATTTAAAATTTAGAAGTGTTCACCATGTTCACCCTTACTACATTCCTTATGCATGAGAAATGGAAAAAAGCTTCATGTGAACGGTTTATTCTCAAATACATATTTTAATTTCACGTATATACAAATACAAGCATGTTGACATTTTTTCAATTTTTTTGGTAAACCAAAAATTTCTGAATTTGAGTAAAAAGTTTGTAAATACTCTTGTTCATACAAAATCACTCTTTGAAATATTTCTAAATATGTGTGTTGCTTCTGGCATAATTTTATTTCATTTTTAACTCTTGAGAGCAATATGCAGTAAAGTGGTAAATCACTGTATATCACTATAAATTCTGGTTTTAATGTCAGAATTACCATAGTCATAGTTGATGGTGTTTATTTGTTATAGACTAATGAGATAATGAATGTTACTTCCTGCTTAACAAGAGAATATTTCTGAATTCAAGCTTTAACTCGCATTATTCAAAATGGCATATAATATGAATAGTAAACTAAGAATATTGCTGCTACAACTCAATTCCAAAACCAAACATTGAATCAGCACAGAAAATCCTGAGAAACAAATACAGTAATACAGTGACTTTGCAAAACATCAAGACTGGATGACGATATCTCCATCTATGACTTATTAAACTGTATCCCTGTTCGAAGAAGAGCTTGGATAATAACCAGAAGACTGGCAAGCAAAATATCTGCTTATTGTACTGCAAAACAGGAATCACTTTTTATAAGTTATAAAAAGCAATGAGAAGAAAAGGTGAAAAGCTTTTAGTGATTAAGAAGATATCAGAAAATTCTATGAAGTTTTAACTAAAATCATTATCTCTATGCCACTCTGCAACAAAGATGGTCAAGTGATTTTGACTGATCAAAAGGAAATACCAGATCCTAGCCCTAAAGTTTTTGACAGTTTGTTAAAGTATTCTTCTTTGAGGAACCTGAAATGAAACTTTGCTCTGTCTGAAAACATCTAGTGACAACTCTAAAATATTATCTTAAAGCTCTTAAAAGTTGCTACAAGGCAGAGCAGGAGCTGTTAAGGTCTCTCCTGCAGAATTATGTGATATATAATTACAGAGACATCATCTTATAATCAGAATATCAGTGCAGATGTTTGCCATCACATGGGATAAGGAGACCATAACATGAACATCATACACCTTTTACAAAAGAAGGCTGCTCAATGCCAGGATATACCCTTTGACTTAGTTGTGGGATAAATCCCTGTTTGAAGAATGCAGTTAAGTTGCTTTAAAAAAGTCCTTTGGGAAAGACAAAGCTGCTTGTGATTTCTGCAGCCAAATTAAGACATAGTACACATATCTCTAAACCTACTGTTTGGCTTTCTAGACAAACTAACACAAGTAACTGCAGTTATCTCTAGATGTTCCTGCAAGAATTCTGCTGTCTGGACATATTTTCAAATATGCTTCATACTTTTTCGTTATGTCAGGATGGCAAGGTCTTATATATGAGTGGAATGACGGAATCTTTTAAGATCTTTTTGTCAAAATTTTTGCATTGGTTGAACACAATATAATGTCCAGAAAATTACTGACCATTTTGGTTGTGATACCATGCACTTCAAATTCAACATCACCCAAAAAGAAAACAGAAATCCTGTTCTGGGCCTGTTACAATGAGAATTATGTGGAGGAAATCATATGCAGTGTAAAGTAGTGAAATTTATGAACAAATTTTGCATCACATTTCTGTATATCATAGCTAATGATACATACCTTAGAGCTACAAAACTACAATCAGTTTTTGAGAGATCAAAACATCGCTCCCAGAGAGAAGGAGACATCTAACTGCATTAAAAAGTATACATACCATATATCTACAGAAATCTTGCAATTTATAGTAGTTTGCATCTCGGTCAGGGTGCATAGTTTTCCTTCTTGCATTCAGTGTCAAACAAAACTCCCAGACATTGGTTCTGAGCACTCTATGCTAAGTCACATAACAGATGCCCCAAGTTATACTGTACAGCCAGATAAAAAATAATACACAGGTGGAAGCTGGGGCAGTTGAAATGTCAAAAGGACACATCTGAGGCAAGTCTCTGATTGATGCTCCATAATGTGGGAGACCGCAGCTGAAGATCTTCTATTATAGCAAAGAGTACTGGTACTATGGAAACCCCCAAAAATCTGAAAAAAAACCCCAAAACTAAATTGCATTTAAAACACTGGAGAAAAAAAATGGTTTTATAAATATAAGAGGCTGGAACAATTTCTTCACATCAAATGGCACCAAATGGAATGGGGGTATGATCAATGAATAGGACATGCCATTATTGTTCAATAACAGCAGAAATGCCATGTTTACTAAATATTCTTTATTAGTGGCTGAGGGAAAAAGAAAAAAAAAGAAACAAAACAAAACAAAACCCACCCATCAAAACCCAAGCAAATAGGGTAAAAAGGTTTTCTGCCTTTATTCATGGAGATTTCAAAAAGTATTATGTGTAATTGTTGTGTAAATGATCAATCAAAACTCTTTTTCAAAGCATCTGTTGTTTTCATAACGTTCCTTTCAGGAGGTTTTTACCTGCAAATTTTCCTGCACATTTCTCAGGATTTCTTATGATCTTTGCTACATTTCTACTAGGCACTACCTTCTTCAAATACTCGATGTATACAGAAATTGCATTCCGTTCATCATAGGGGCCTAGTACTATAGAAAACTATTTGGTTGGAAAGACCTATTATAAGACTATATAAAACTGCCAATGAACTGGTGGAAAAATAAAGTACTAATAAAAATAAGGAAGTTGTACTTCTTTATTTTAAACAGATTTCAAAAATTCCTTGTGAGGGAGAAAAATTGATCTTTTAGAAATAATCTGAGGCTAGGCTGAAGCATGTTTTTTTTTGTTTCGTTTTAAGGGTTTTTTCAATCTTGCATTCATACAGCTCATAAGCATTAAATGCAAACTGCAACTTTAGCCCTAATTTAAGTACTCTTTGAAAATATAGAAACACTGCATAAGCAATGAAAAAACCTTTCAAACCCAAAAGAAAATATTTGCCTTTGTTAAGTCGGTACAAAAGCATTGTTCGTGCAAAAGAAACACTGAAACTTAGGTGGTGGAATATGGATGTTTTAAGAGAACAAAGTGCTGTCTTATTGAATTCATGCTGGAGTCAGGCAAAGAATGACAAAGAAATATTTGGACAGATTATGCCATAAGCTGTTCATTTCCTGTTACCAAGGAAGAGGCAGTAGCCAAAATATTCCAGCCTTCCGGCCATTATTATACATCTGCTCCTATATTGTTGTTTAGCACACTAAGTTCTCATTGACCAGGGGCTGAGTTAGCATAGTTGTTCCCCCAAAAGACATAGTTCAGAACAGATGTTCTAAAATGCACATTATATTATTTTAAGATTATTTTTTTAAATAACTCAGGAGCAATCAATTGGAGGCTGTAGATACATAGCCATAGGTAACATACATTTCTTCTGAAAATAGCCAAGGTTGACTCCAATGAGAAAACTAATTTGGTTAGCCTGTACATTTTATATTAGATATATATTTCTCTGATTTTTATACTTCAGCTTTCATGAAAAAATACATTAGTGCCAGGTCACAGAACTAAATTTTCTGTATCTACTGTGAGATCTTTCCCAACACACTACAGAATTCAAATAATGCTAAACAGGTTTTGCAGTTATTGCATAAAACACAGTTAAGAGACAATACAGAAATACTAAACAGAAGGTGCATAGTTATCTGATTACTGTTTGAAAGAATGTTTTTTACTTTACCTTTTTAAATATACAAAATTCAGAATGCATAACAAATACACACAAATCTAGAGGTCACTTCATCCTAAATTCTTTTAGTATCTGTACCTTTGGACTTTATTTTCTTTCTCTTTATTTCAGTTGCAATAATATTGTTTATTTCATTTCTCAAAGATTTTAGTGAGATGTCTTGTAGCTGAGGAGATGTATAGTTTTCAATGGGAATAAAATTACAGAGGTTTTTGTAATAAAAGAATGGACTGTATTCTCTTTGGTGACACAAAGTAATCCTGAAATAAGTAAGTAAATATAATTTTTAAAGATTTTTTTTCCCCTGTCACCTTCAAATTTCCTGACAATATTTATTTAAACTAATTCTGCCAAGAGAGAAGAGGAAAAAATAAAGAAGGAAAAGGAAAATAAAAAATAAAAAAAATATAAAGAAAAGAAGAAAATGAAAGAGAAAAATGAAAGAGAAAAAATAAAAATAAAAATAAAAATAAAAATAAAAAGAAAAAGAAAAAGAAAAAGAAAAAGAAAAAGAAAAAAAGAAAAAGAAGCACTCCTCTAATAAAATAGAAATAACCATTTCAAAGGTGAAATAAGAATACTATCATTTGAATATTTGGCTTACATCTCTATGAAGTCTGAACTTTATTCCCCACAAAAGATTTGGAGGTCCTGTAAAGAATAGGAAGAACATTAGACAACGATATGCACAAAAGATACTTCTGCAAAGAAAGAAGATGGAATGGTAAAGCAAACAAAGGCTATAAATCAGATGATAAAAAATGCACATTATGAAAGAACTGCTTTCTGTTTGGGAAGGAGGAATAACTAAAATAACATGTACTCAGTTTTCACTACCTGCAGCAGGAATGACTTCAAAGAAATAGTTAAGCAGCCAAAGGTTAAAAGGAAGCATCCGATCACATCTGTCAGAAGCTGTTTTAACTTTTTGGATGGAGATATGCTACATTTACACTTCCCGCTTAATTCCAGAAGGAAAGGAAACAGTTAGAAGGTTCTTCATTGTCTGTTTGTGGGCACTGGTATAAACTAGTAATCTTTTATTCCATCTCTTTGATGCTAATGACTTTTGTCCCAGCTTTGCAGACAAAAGCAGAGGTTACATGAATAGTGAGGGCTTATTAAACTCTTATTAAAGGGGTGAACCCTTATTAAAAAAATCCAACAAAAGAAAACCAAAAACTCAAAGAACACCAAACTTCTTATCTTTGCCATTAACATTTTCTCTTCCAAGGCAAATAACAGACTTATTTGGACTGCTGTTTAAAATCTCTGTACAAATATATACAAGAATGCCAAAGCGCCCCCTGACATCCCATGCAAATAAAACTTTCCTTAGATTTTTTTTTTTTTCACATTTCTTTCAGATGCTTGGAATAACCCGCCACATTTTGCATGTCTTTTTTTATGCCTATTAGCGCTTTTCATTTCATTACTGTTGTCCCTGCTGTAATCACTTGTTTTACATCCTTCCCAGCTGCACAGATCTTTCAAATTAACAATGTCTTTTGGGGAAATTCAGACATCAGTGTTCTCAGGTAATCAAAGCACATACCCTTTATCTAATTCATGTGATCTTTTCCAGTTCATTGTCTTGAAAACTGAACTTTTTCATTTAAAGCTAGAAAAGTGTTTGCTGTTGCTCTGTGCATGTGTTTATGTCTGTTCATGTGTGTATTTTTAATTCTAAACAGAGAGATAATTTATTGACAAAAAAAATCTCAGCTTCTCAAATTGACTTTTACTGTTAATAAACACTTTGAAATATATAATCAGTCACTGGTAAAACTGTATAGTAGGAATATTAAGAACCATATCTTGTCTTGACTTCTGATGATCTGAGTCAAGTATAACTACTTTATTGTTCTTGTCTGTAACTCCTTTCCTCAGAAAGGACCAGGAACCACTCTCCAGAAATGATGAACTCTCGAAGACTGAGAAAGCCAGGGAATATATAAATTTTGAACTTTTCTAAAAAGCCCAATCCTAGATCTGATCCAATCTCGCTTTAAAGAAACAGGTTTTAAATTTATTGACCTATCTGCAGCCTCCATAGGTGCTATGATTTTCAACAGACTGTGTCTGACTTTACCACATTGAGGTAAATCCAGTTCTGCTTGTAACACTGTACAATGAAAAGTCTCTGGAATTTTCCAACTCTTTCAGTGTTCTTTATCACAACATCCGTGCAACAAAATGCACCTATTCCAAAGGCAGAAAGTAGGAAAGAACTTAATCAATAGAAATGAAATGCTGAGGAGGAAAAATGTGGAAATAGCCCTCTAGGTACATAAGGATTGCATTCTTTTAATGCATCTTCAGAAAATGCTGCGTTTCCCAGGAACGCTGAATGTGCTGTCAGGCATGCCCTGACCGAATGGGCAGGAAGACCACGGCTTGCCAGGGAGTCTCTGGGTGTCTGGGCACGCACAGAGCAGCTCTGCTGTGCACGTGATGCACACACAGCAAGTGGCCTCATGACTTGGAAGGAATATGAAGAAGACAGAGGTGAAGGCAAGGCTGCTTTTTTTCTCAGAACTCTTGTAACTGGTTCAAAGTTTCCCTGACATTTCCACAGCTTGGTTGGTGAAACATCTGAAGCAGGCCAGAGGCTACATGGCCTTTTATAGGCCAGCTATGCTTTAGGTGTCACCTGTTGAGGCTACATGTCCTGATGTACAGTGTGTTATGGTGATGTCTGTTAAACATCCTAATAATTCTCCCAAAAAATCCCCAACCCATCTCTTTTTTTTTGTCTCATGCATTTTGAAGAGTAAGATTACAGAGGGCAAATGTGTCTTTTACATGAGTATGAGCTCAAAAACTAGCAAATGCTAACATTTTAATTTGCACAAATTATATTTTTTTTGCAATTCAAATGCCTCTTGTAAGACTTCCTTCACAGTGAATGAAAAGAGAGAGGAATGCTCCAGGGAGATTCAGAGTGTATGAAGACTGAATCCTTCCTTCTGCTTCCTTCTCAGGAGCCAAAGAGAACTATAAAATAGCCTTCAAAGGTAAAAGAACAGTCTCCAAACCAGGAAAATTCTGATTCTTCTCTTGTTTCAAACTTTATTGCTTTATTGTTAAGAAAGTAGCAATAAGAAATAATCTGCTACAGAGGAAAGCCTGATCATACTAAAAGGATTTTGAAAAATCTGATACTTCAGCTGCGATCACAGACTAATGAAAACATGACTGAATCCACAAAAAAACTATTATTAAAGTATTTTTAAAAGCTCTTGTTTTGCTGAATAGTAATACCAATTACTTAATTTTTAATTCATATTTTTGTACTGTTTATCAAAAACAAAAGTGCTTTGAATCTCTGAATCCAACTTCAAATCCAACACACAGTGAATCATAATTTTCTGCCCTGAGTTCTTTACTACTTATATTTCTAAACTATGTTATGTTTTTTCAGCAACATAGTACCCCGTCAGCAGCAGTCTGGAAACAAGTAAGATGTGGTTACTTACAGATGTGCCAATGCACCTTCTTTTTAGTGTTGTCAGTTGCAGATTTGTGCATTGGTCAGGGCACAGAGAAGCCTTTTTGGAGCATTTAGATTAGTTTGTATTAAAATTTATATTAGAATTTGAATTTTTAATATATTTGCACTAGATTTTTTAAGCATTTAGATTATTTTTGGTCTTCTGTGCTGAGAGAAGTAGGCACAACTGCAAAAAGTGCTAATTACAAAAAAGGCATAGTTCCATTAGAAATAATTACAATGGAAACTAAAAATGTATACAACTCTTTATGAGCTATCATATCTCATAGAGATAGTATTTATGGTTTGTTTGAATGGTTAAGAAAGTAGCAATAAACTGCAAGAAGTGTATTTAAAGCCAAAAAAACAACACATCAACCCACCACACAAAATTCCTGTGCAAAGCAAATTGGTCTTTTCTCATTTTTGTTTACAACCAGCTCTTCATAGACTAAACTCCAGTAAGTTGTGGAGTTTCTGATGTCCTCTCTCTATATACAAACAGTGCATTCACTATAAACACGATGAGGGAGGTAGGAAATAGAACCCCACAATAAGACCCTGAAAAACTGACCCCTCGTATGAAGAGCTAGTCGATAAAGAAAACCGGTGGGGGTGACAAAAGGTAAAGGAAGCTTAAAACACTAATGATTTAAGCAAGAAAATATCAGCTTACTCTCTCTGATTTCTGCAATACTGAAGCTTACAAAGATTTAGTTTTCAACCAGAAACAGAAGTTCATTTAGAAGAGAGCTCTGTAAGAAACATTTTCTGTTTGCATATGTAATTGATAAGTGCCCTACAGTTCTAAACAGAATCACTTTGGTTTTAACTTAGGTTTCAGTGTTTACAAAGCTTCCAGACTGGTTCCTATGAACTACAAAAGCTGTTCTATATTCCATAACTTTCTACTACACAAGTTTTACCGGAGTTGAGTACACAGTAACATGAATTTAAAATTTTCCAAAATATATTAATATGCAAAGGCATTAGTAATATTATTTAAACTTAGTTTTCCAATATTCAGGCAAATAAAAAAAGAAACACTTGAGTACAGATAACCAAAATCCTATTGCCTCTTAGGACCATATATCTGTCAGATATGCATATACTTTATTATGTTGTGCTTTCAGAATTAGGAGTTAGGTGGCCATTTGAGGCTTTGTTGCAATTATAACACTTAAATAAATAAGGTTTTACCAAACCAAATAATCAAAATTTCACCAGTGCTATGCTACTCACAAATAATTAATAATCCCTCTAACAATAGGAGTCTTTTGTTCAAATGAATGTCTGCTTTTTAAATAAAAAAATGAGGCATAAATAATAAAAGAACTTTACAAAGAAAGCATGATTTCTGATGTACTGTAATTTGGTTGATTACTTATTTGTGACAGTAAATGGACATCTTTGTTAGGAAATATACTAAATAAATAAAGTAATAATTGCTAATCTAGCCCATATCCCCTAAAAGCTTTGTCAGCTTTGCATACGGCTGAAAGACATCCCATTAGAAGTCACAGTATGATCTAGATTTTGGTTAAGGAAGATCTAATTTTATGGAACCCCACCGAGATAGATAGAAAATTCATCAAGACAGATACTGGAATGTACTTTCTTTAAAGGTGATAGAAATTAATGTATGTCAAGTCTAGCTGTCCTTCTGTATTATGACAAAGTAGTAGTTCAGAGGTATGAGATGGATTTCATACACTGGTAAAGAATCTAAGTGAGAAACTTGGTCCTTTATTCACGGAATACTTCCAGGATGGTTGGAAAACAGAAGATACCAAGGCAAATTCACAAAAACCTTCTAGAGATTCTCTGAAGTATAAAATGTTCATTGTTGAGGGTAGAAAACCTAATTCTGCCATCATAACTTACAGCCAGTACTAGCTAGTTCCTCTAAAATCTGCAACTATATCTATGCTCTTAAATGAAAGTACCTGATCTCTGCCCTCCAACCTTGATGCCAGATGGGTCAACATGGCTTGCACCCACACTGTTACTCTCACAACACAGGACACAGTGGCTCTGCTCAGCTGTCAAACAGGACCCACACAAAGCATATATCATCACCTTTCAGCCTTCATGAATTTCTTGGGATACTACAACTTATTAACCTTGAACACTATCAACTATCATGGCTCAAGCACGTAACCTTTTTTCAAAAAAATTTTTATTGTGATAAACTTAAAGAAACACTGCCTTTCGAGGTCCCTTCCATTCCCTGATATTCTGTGATTCTGTGGTTCTTGTTTAAAAAAAAAAAATAAAATGTATAACTGATAATTTTTTTATTCTTAAAATTACTGTACATCTTTTTAATAAAATCATATTTCATTTGAAAATACCCCACTAGGCCTACCAAAAAGTGCAAAGTAGTCCTGAGATAAAATCTGTTATCCTCATGGACTTCCTACTTTCATTTTGGTTTGGATGGAATATTCAAAAAGGGAAAAAAAGGAAGACCCAGGCTAGTCAGTATCACCTCTGTGTCTGACAAGATCATGGAGCAGATCCTTCTGGAATCTCTGCTAAGGCATGTGGAAAATAAGGAGGTGACTGGTGACAGCCAACATGGCTTCAGCAAAGGCAAGTCATGCTTGACATATTTGGTGGCCTTTTATGATATTGCCACAGCCTTGGTAGAAAAGGGCAGGGAAACAGATGTCATCTACCTGGACTTATGCAAAGTGTTCGATAGTATCCCACATGACATCTGGGTCTCAAAATTAAAAAGTCACGGATTTGACAAATGGACCACTCGGTGGATCAGGAACTGGCATGATGACTGGACTCAAAGGGTTGTAGTCAATGGCTCAATGTCTAAGTGGCAGCCAGTAACAAGTGGTGTTCCTCAGGGCTCAGTACTGTGACCAGCATTGTTTAACATCTTTGTTGGAGAAATGGACAGCGGGAAAAAACACACCCTCAGCAAGTTTGCTGACAACACCAAGCTGTGTGATGTGGCCAACACACTGGAGGAAAGGGATGCCATCCAGAGGGACCTGGCCAGGCTTGAGAGGTAGGCTAGTGCAAATCTCATTAAGTTCAATGAAGCCAACCATGATCCTGTACCTGGGACATGGTAATCCAAAGCACAAATACAGGTTGGGTGGAGAATGGCTGGAGAACAGCACTGAGAAGAACTTGGGAACGTTGTTGGATGAGAAGCTCAATGTGAGCTGGCAGTGTGCACTGGCAGCCCAGAAAGCCAACCACTTCCTGGGCTGCATCAAAAGAAATGTGGCAAGCAGGTCACAGGATCTGATTCTACCTCTCTACTCTGCTCTTTTGAAACCCCACTTGGAGTACTGTGCCCAGCTCTGGAGTCCTCAGGGGAGAATAAAATTAGATTAGATTAGATTAGATTAGATATTAGGAAGAAATTCTTTACTGTGAGGGTGGTGACACTCTGGGCCAGGTTGCCCTGAGAAGCTGTGGATGCCCCATCCCTGGAAGTGTTTAAAGCCAGGCTGGATGGGGCTTTGAGCAACCTGATCTAGTGGGAGGTGTCCCAGCCCATGTCAGGGGGGTTGGAACTAGGTGATAGGTCCATTCCAACTCCAATTATTTTATGATTTGATGATTCTATGATTCTTTTCTCCTTGAAAGAAGGAACATTTTTTCCTAGCTTTGTTTGGAATACACAAAAGTTCATCTATATTTATGCACCCAAAAAGCAAACCAAGTGACTGATTGTCAGATCACTGCCTGAGACTGTCTTCACCAAAAGGTCCACTCATTTCCTAGAACTTCAGTTTCAATTTTCTTTTTTTTCAAAAATAATCATCTTCCAGTGGAGTGTATTGAAGGAACTAGTTTTATTTTGAGACAACAAAATTAGTAATTACAGATTTTTCTTGTTTGTTTTCCTGTAATCCACTTTGAATTAATAAGGAAATTAAGCTGAGTAACCATGTTGAAGAAGGGAAGTCATGGAAATAGTGTGCTTTCATCTTTTAAAGTAAGGACAGGTTAACTTGTGGCATGCAGGGTAATCCATCCATGTGTTGGATTCATCACAACAATAACTCTACTTGTTATATTAGAGAAAACTGGATTACACTGGAAACTCTGGTTACTGGGAGTTTTTTTCAGCACATTACCAAAGATTATATTTGCTTTTTACCAGATATTTCTTCAGTCCTCCTGGATCCCTCTTTCCAGTCTTCTCCATAGTTATATCTGTTTCACAAAATCTGGCTTGAAAGTTTTATCCATACTCATTTGATTTCTCCTGGGATTTCTCTTGGTACTGGATATCTTTTTACTACTTTGCTCCTATTTTCACTATGTTGTCTATCCTACCTTTGATCTCATTACACAGGTAAGAAATAGGTGAAAGGGCATTGCACTTATGTATTAAATCACATACAGAAATGCTAGGAAATTATATACAATGCTTTACTACTAAAAATATACATCCGTGTAGCATAAAAACCTCCAGTTAATTCCTGCATTACCATCTGAAGAAAGTTAGTGAAATTTTGCAGAGAAATGCACAATTAGTCTTCCCTCAACTAAATGTAAGTAAAGGGAAAATAAATAATAGAAAAAATGGGATAAGAATTAAGGGGCAGAAGGTTATGGTCCATACTCAGCACAGAAAAACATTAATGCACAAACTCCAAAATATCTGGAGATAAATATTTTTATTCAGTTCTGACTACTAAGAGTTTCTTTCCATTTTAGTTACTTCCATTGTACTCTATTCTTATTGGTCTTCATTACTTAATGAATTAGACATAGCTTGATTGAATAATAATATAAAAACAATAGTAGATGGCACAGCTGTTTAGAATTAAAAACTCAGGTACATTGAGCAATCTAAAATATAAAGCTAATATTGAGAAAAAAACATTAAAAATGTTTCATTTTTTTAATATTTTTGGATGCTTTGAGGAATAAACAAGACAGTAACTGATATATCAGTAATTGATATATCCTTTGAAACTCATAACTGATGTATTATTTTTTCAGATTAATATTTTTCCATCTTTCCTAAATCTACTTCTCTTGAAAAGGGTTACTTAAGTTCACGTGGTTCGTAGTCTGTTTGCCACATAGGATGAAATTTGCTAGCTACAACTTTCTACCTCATAAAGTTACTTCTGTTCAACTTTGTATAAATAATGCTATCAAAAGTTGTTAGATAAATTCTAGAAAAAGTGGGAACGTTCCCTAAAACGATGCCTATTGAATGTAATTCTAAATTAAAAAATGGTTCCACTGGATTTTTGTAATCTGTCCTGACATTTATGGAGAGATTTCTAGATATTATGTACCATTTGTTACACTGATGGCCTCTAGGATCACTATTTCTTTGTTCATTTGGGATTTTTCTGCTATTATTATTATTATTACATGAAACCACAACTCAACAGCTGAAGACATAAATGTCTCAAACCTGATAAAAAGCACATCAAAAAATTTCAAGCAAACAGCAAGTAAATCATAATTCATTTAGTTTACTTTACTTAATTTAATCCCTAAGTCTTTTAAGTCTAAGTAACCCACTGGGATTTCAAAAAGCAAGAGCAATTTCTCTGCCACAGTACATGAAAAAATCAAGCTGAAAGAGGATATGTCTTATAGTTCTAAACTTTGAGGAGGATGGTTAGCAGAGATAATCCATTCATTTTGATAACTACATTTATGTCTATATAAGTATCTATATGCAATTTATGGAATGTTTCCATAAGTTTTAAATGTGATTCATACTTTAACAAATTTAATTCCTGATGTGTCTAGCATGTTTAAGGTTGTTTCCAACAGAAGTGGTTTAACTAAAAAGCTACCATAAAAGGTGTGATTTAGGCATTATTATCTCAATCATCAAAATGTCAAAATACAAATGATGGGACAAAACAATACAAAACCGTCATTTAGCTATTATCTTTTAAAAGAACAAAGAAATTCAAGTCTGGATGAATGCATGTTAGACTACATAATGGAAAAATATTAGAGCTTACAATAGTCTTGGATATTAAAAATAGCAAGTTAACAACATATTTATAAGCAATTATAACTGTTGAGAACAAGATCTAAAAGAAATGTTTACATCCAACTTGTTACTTAGCTGAGCTGATTCATTCTTGGGCTGATTCACTTTGTATTTGACTGTGAAACAAATGTCCCTGTCTTCAAGAGTTTATAGTTATCCTTTGGTAGTATCTCAGAAGTCCTTTGAAATCAATGAAGTTAAGATTTGTGAAAACACCTGGAGTAGGAACAGAATCAGGGCACAAGTTGAAGGAAACATTGAGGTATGCATTTGGAAAAGCCGTAGGTGGTTCTTTTTGGAGACAATTAGCATCAGAACTTAACCATTTATCGCTAATCTTTATGTACTCTTGAATTATGTATTTATACACAGCAGAGAGAGAATAAGTGATCCTTTTCAGATAAAATAAGTATGACTAATACTATCTGCAGTTGTGAAAACCATGACTTTTAATTAGATTTCCTACTCCAAACATAACTGAGACCATTCAGTTTGTTAAACCCTGGGTGTTTCCTTTGATTAATCTTCATTTTAATCACAATTGATGTTGCAGGAAAGTAGTGTATACTTTTTTTTTCACTTTCTTATGGCCTGTAACAATTACGAAGAAAAGCAATATGGGGAATAGAGAGCATGTGTGTTATTCCTAGAAATAAAACTGTAATGTTTAAATTTGGACATGAGGCTGCATTGCCTTTAAGTCTGTGTATAATCACTGAAATCTTTCTTATGAAGAGCAAAATTTCTGCTAAGTCATCTCTGTCAATAATTTGATAACATTAACCTCCTTTTATCCATACTTTTAAGTATTTTGAAATAATCTTATTATTTTTCTAAGACCTTTTGCTCCCTTTTGTTAAATATTACCATTGAGGAAAAATAGTTATCTGCTAAGGGACAAATCCAGACAATGTAACAATGGGGTTTTTGAACAACGGAAGCCCAAAAGGTTGCAGATTCTGGCTTTGAGCTGTACTACACTGGTAGCTAATCAATCCAAGCAAAAGTTCCCAGAAATTTGAAAAAGGAACTTAGAGTTGACTAAGTCCCAGAGACAACATACTCCCAGAGACAACATACTCATCTAGTGTTTTGCATGAGATCTGATTTAACACACTGTTAAATAGTGGAACTTAATGCCACAAATTGATGCAGAAGTCAGAAACAAAAGAAGCTCCATAAATTAATTACAAAAGGTACTTAAGTATCATTTCACTGGCTGCTATCAAGAACATCTCCAGGCTCCAGCTCAGCCAGTTCCTGGTTTGCAGATTTCTGGAGGTTGAGAAGATATGCTGCAGAAGTCCTGTTATTTCTCTTTTCTCTCTTTAAGGCCTGCCACTAGGCACATAATGCCTCAGAACGAAAAATATGACCTGAAAAACTACCATTTTTCTTACATTCTTAAAATAACATATTCTTGAAAATCAGTATAAGAATTCTTTACACATATAATTGCTAGATTTACTCTCTTTTCTCAGTTCAATTGATTTATTTTTTTTTTAAGTATAAAATAACAAGGGGGTAATCAATGATATTCCAGCTACTAGGGAAGAAATAGTTCCCTTTCTGGTTGCTCGAGAACCCATTCTGTACAATCATATGTATCCTCTGACATCAACAGGTATGAGAAATTTAACAGCCTTTGCCCCTGGAAAACAGGAAGGTTAAATACCTATTTCATCATTACCAAAGGTGGAATAATGTACTTCTGAATAGGAAGTTGTCTCCACTGCATGAAACTCGGTGTTCTACAAAGGGTAAATTGTGACAGAAATAAAGCCCTTAGGAGAATGCTTGCCAAGTGGTACTATTTGCAAGCCCTCAGAGGTCAAGCTCAAGAGATTAATTTCATTTTTTCCCTAGAATTCCTTGTTTCCCCTATGATGTGCATGCCAATATATACTGTCAACTGAAAAGGAAATGTTATAAAAAATTTGGTCGTTTTCCTACTGTAAAATATATTAAAGTATGATGTGACTAGCTTCTTGTGTCAGTCAAATACTGAGTTGTCGTAGGAGTTGTAAGCAGAAAAAATATTGGCAGCTACGAACAACATATTTGATTTCTGTGATACATATATTTTTAAATTATAACCAGAAATGTGGAATTCGCATTCTTGCAGCCACAGAACTTGTTAGCAGTTTATTTATATAATTTTAAAACTGTTATCTAAAAATTACCACAAAAAATGCCAAAACAACAACAAACAATGTTGCTTTTCCAAGGGAGATACCACATATTTATATCCTGTTAAATTTAAATACCTCCACGTAAGTGTAGCCTTCAACCTGTGAGTAATCTCTAGCCTCTGAATTGGGATAGCATTCCTCTGTTTTTCAGCAATTTAACAGTTATGAAATATACTCTAACACAACAGTAATTCTGCAGAATGTAATTGAAAAAAAAGAATGTAAATTAGGGAAGAAGGCCTTTCAAAAGTTTTGTAATAAAATTTGGAATATTCCCAGTTACGGTTCTGGCCTATGATGGTGGTGACTCAAATACTTTACTATCGTCTAACTGTTTCTCAGCCTATGTTAAATGAAGCCCTGGTCTCAATCAATATCTAGTTTACCAAAACCACAGTCGCATTTGGTATCCATTGATACCCTTGTTTACAGTCTCAGAAAGAAGACTAAGCAATAAGTTAACTTGGGGTTGGAACTGAACCCTAACTCTTGTAGATGAGCCATCAGCTTGGGCTCCACAAAACTGGCAGGAAGAGCGCAGGGTCTCAGCAATAGTTATATAATGAAAACTGAGAAATTGAGTCTGTCAAGAAATGAACATATGCTTTTGTTTCTTTTTTCCAAGTATTAACAAAGAAAATAAAGATTTCTGATTTTGCAATCTGACTATTACATAGACACATGCCATCCTTTCACAGTATACTTCCCAGAATCATCAGACTCACCAAGAAAAGACATGCCAGGGAGTGGTTTCAGCTATCTTAATCTAATCTCCAGGTAGTGGAAATTTTGCAGTCTCCGCAGGCAACATGTTCAAGTATTCCCCTGGCCTTCCTGTTTGAATTCTTTCTTGTTATAGCTAACCCAGATCTTCCTTTCTGTTATTTAAACCCTTTTTTTTTTTTTTTCCTTTTTTTTACCTGCTATGGATATGTAAACATATTAACTTTCCATTGATGTTCAAATTGAGTTTCACTCTATCCTGCAGTTCTTTTCAAAGCCACTTATATTTATTCATTTCTACATATAGAAACTTTCTCTTTTCCTGAGGAACTACATCCTTCAAGAAAACACTTTCTCAACTGTTAACACTCTTTCGGAATGATAATTAAGCTCTCTGATACGCTCATAACCTCTGTCAGTTTCTGACATTTTTGAAGTATCCTCTATTACATTATCACTGACAAACTGCAAAAACATAACTGTGGAGACTCAAATCTGTACATCCTCCAGTTTGACAATGAGCCATTGATAACTACTTCAGCTTTCAGCCAGTTTTGCATCACCTTATGGTAATACATTTCTCTCACCTACCTACAAGAACACCATGCAACACTGTGCCATTACTTTTATTCAAGTCAAGACATACAAGATTCACAACTTCTATATTTACAGTGACTCAATCTATTATAGTAAAAGTTAATCTGGTCTGTAACTATATGTCTTGGCAACTTATCCAATTTTTATGTTACATTCTATAACATTGTTTACAAAGTTTGATTACTTGTTTTCACATTGTCTGAGGACCAAAGTTATACTAATGAGTATTAATTTGTAACCCACAGGTTTGAAACCAGATCAGATTTGTGTCAAATAACACAGTCAGAAGAAGAAAACATCACCTCTTCTGCAAACATTCAAATCTAAAGAAGGACTGCTGGGAAAGTGATTAGGAGAAACAGCATGAACTTCATCCCTACACCTAAGCAATTCAAATTTGATCAAAAAGAAGCAAGATAGCAAAGACAACTTGGTCTTTCTACTGTATCTAAGCCACGAAGGCAGGCAAATGGAGAAGGAAAGTGAAAGTTCTGAAGATATTTCCTCTAGGGAACAGAATAAGAGTAAATTAACGTTCTTAATTCAAAGCATTTACAAGATTGCATAAGGGACCTTTAAGATATTTTGCACAGACATTTTACAAGAAAAAGGTAAAGGTTAGCATGAACAATGCCAAATATGTACTACAGTGGAGCATAAATATTTGCCTAAGGTGTGGGGAAACAATGTGCATGCTGCAGAAAGATATGTTCATAGAGAGTCTCTGCTGAAAAAAAAAAAAAAACACAGAAAATAACCTTTTTCTGGATTTCTTCATTAACAGCATTAGAGTTCCATAAACAAATTATTTTAAATAACAAGCTATTTGATCTTGGTGTATGTTCTTCAGAACCTACCCAAATGCGTACACTTTTTCAAAGCATTAAAGAGTATCTAAAAGACAGTGTGTAAATACTGCAGAAGTCCTCTGAATATTGTTTGCAATTGATCATGTGATGTTTAGCAAATTTCTGCCACTTACTTAAACACTTAGCCAAAATGAATGAAGAAATAAAGGGGTGGAGGTGAGGAGAGGGACTGGGAGACAGGAAGGGAGGGGAAAAAAGAAACAAAAAAAAAGAAATAAAAAACAACTTTACATTGATTTGAAGTTAGAATGACATGCCAGTGCCAGTTCAGGGCTCTACAAACAGCTGGAGGATATTTATATTGTAAAAGCATGTTCATTCTAAACGAGCAACATGAAAACATCAGCAGAAAGCTCGCAGAGTGTGCCATAGTGCTACTATAACCGTGTGCCTCTGAAGAATTTCTACACAGCTAGAAAGGCTGTGAAAATTTCAAACATTTGTAACTAGTCTGCTGGCTAAACATGTTTTTTGCAGAAGGAATGGAGAGGATGAGTCATTTTAGGAACATTTTAGGAATTATTTTCAGAGCACATTCTTAAAAAAACATGCCAATTGCATAAAATCTGTGGATATGTTGAACTATGAAATGAGTTGTTAGAGAAATCCCATACCAACTTTCCAGTCATTAACATTTTAATAATATAAAATGTCAGACAAGTCTCTGTGGCTGCAAAGAAAAATTACACAAACATTGGATTTGTGTATAGAACCATATTTTAGAATGCAAAAGAAAAATGTTGTTCTACATTTCTATACACAGCTTATTTGAGAAATGATTAAGAAGCTGTTTTCAGAATTTGCTTGGACCTGAGATACTAGAGCCACCTCAGTCACCACTAAGTACTAATCCCAGTAATCCTTCATCCATTTCCTTTCCACAGCAGAGTGGGAACTTCCTTCTGGGGATACCTGGTCTTAGTATGGCTATCTCAGCCAAGCGTATGCTTTTTTTTTTTTTTTCCCCCACTGTACTCTGCTTCTTAGACTGTTATTCAATTACTGAGCTCTTTATTTTCTTCTTCTATTTTTTTTTCTTCCCTCCTCTCCCCTTCCCCCCCAATTTGTTCTTTAGGCTACTAAACTATGAAAAATTCTAACCAGCAATAGTTACATGCAAGAAAAAGTTCTTCATGTTGCTTCTTCCACGAGTAGGAAATCCTCTAAGGCATATGAAGTCCTGACAATAGATTCCTTGTTGTATTCCTCCATAAACCCGTGAGCCAACACTGATCTCAGAACTCAATGTATTAGAAAATTCAAGCAGAGAATTCAAGACTAGGTTTAGATATATAATTGCAAAGTGTGGGATTTGGTCCTGATCCCTACGTTTGTGGTTACCCAATCCCCTTTTTTTTGTCTATGTATGTCTTTCACAGTTCCTCTAGTTTTTCCATGTCCCCTACTACTTCTCAATCTCTTGCTCCCTCTTGCATTGACACCAATGAGAGTATACATGAGGAAAGATATATGTCTCTATGTAAATTCATTTAGAAAGATTAGGGGGGAAATTAATGCAAAATTTAATTATTTTTAATTATTTTCTTTTTTAACTTCCACTAGCTTTGAAATAGCTTGCTCATGTGCATCCTTTTTAAGTTGAGGCAGTGAGCTCCATCTAATCACCTGAAAGTTCCTGGAGTCAATCAGAACATTTTGGATGCATGGGAAATAATGACATTGCACTAGACCCAGTGTAACAGCTTGGCATTCATAAGAACTTTATGACTGGTACTGAACTTCTTGCTCAGTAGATAAGTCCTCTTTGGATAAACACTAACATCATTAAATGAAAGTTGGGCACATCTCAAGACCTCCGAAGAGCACTTTAGTTAAATTTCTACCTCTGTTGTTTATCTATATAAGGAACCCATTGGAAACACTTAGCGCCTTCACCACTCGTGATCCAGGTTTCCTCTTCTGAAGAAAGTTTTGAGTGTTTACTTCCTCTGGCTCTCTTTTTCTCTCTGTCTCTCAAACAGGGGTAGATGTATTAACCCTGTCTTTCATAGTTCTTCCTAATGTTGAGAATACTTGCCCAGAAACGGCCAAATTTCTGTTGTGCTCTGTAACCTAAGAGGTTGGAAGTTGCCCTTTATGATTCTCAATGGACTTGTCTTGTGACAATATATTAAGCATGATTACAGTACATAGTTCAAACTGCTTGATGGCCAAGATCATTTAACCAGCCTAGAGACCTTCAGTCACTGCCAGGAAGCCAGCTCCCACTTCCACTTACATCATCATCCATTTATTCTATCTTTATCGAAGCAGAAACTTTGTGATTTGATGTTGCCCTTCATATGCAGCAATTGCTGTCCTTAAAATTTTTAGAAACAGCCATTGTTTCTCTCCAGGCACTTTAAACCTGTCTTCAGCCTTGATGTCTACAAAAGATATTAATATAATTAAAACTCTGACTCACTGAAACCATTGTTTACCATGTGGACAAGTACTATGAGCAATTCTCATGTATTTCCTCTATTGGCTGTTTATTTGTTTGTATTTTTACTCTGTGCAGTACTTAGTATCCTGATATTATAATCAGTGACTTCAGACAGGTTTTTGTCAAAACAGAAAAACATTGAGGTGCAATTGCAAAAAATATTAAGGTTTTAGTTAATAAATTCAAAGCAATGAAAAACACATGAATATAGTTTCATTTTGAACAAATATTGTACAAAAAGTAATGGAAATTGGTTTAAAAACTTTATAATACCACTGGTTTCAATCTCACATTAATATCAACATATACATTCATTATTTTAGTCCTGTTTCCTTAATTTAAGGTATTTCCATTATCCTTTTTTTTTTGTTTCCTTAGTTACTTATCCTTCCCTTTCTTGACATATATTCCATACCTTTTAACCCATTTCACCATTATGAGGCTAATACATACAGACTGCTTAAAGAGAAGGAGAAAAACAGATTACTATCTGTTTCGTACAGGGGACAGGATGTTCATGTACAGAACACTACAATTTATAAGACTTATATATGCACTTTTTTAGGATAAGAGCTATTTGAAAATAGTCTGTAACCAAAACATAAGTAAAAACGAGATTCAAATAAGATTTGTGGTATTTATATGATGCGGTTTACTGTCTAATGTGACCTAGGAATATAGACAATTCTTACATCCTTATTTCTCCTTTGGGATTACAGGGCTAAACCACCAAGACTTTCACAAATAAGTTTACTGAATGGAATATATACAGTTCTTATTCTTATGTAAACAAACAGGCTATGACTTGAAGCCACACAATGGCCTTAATTGTACAAACCATGTATTGCTAAAATCAATTCGAGTCATAACTGTGGTAAGCAACCATCTCCATCTTGAGCAATCTGTCAGTAAGCTAATAAATTACATCAATGTGAAGAGAGAAAGAATTCCTCTTTTTATGGGCATCTGTTCAGCACCCGGGAATAGTTCTGTTCAAACTTTGCCAGCTCTAATCAAATAAGTAACTCCTGTTTTGCTTGAAATTTTCTCTAAACCATTTAGGAAGTGAGTAAGATACAAGGGATTTTTTATTTTATTTTATTTTATTTTTATGGTGGTTTGAAACCATGTAAACATGTAAGTAATGAGAATTCAGTTCATCTCTTAATCCTGGAGCCCCTCCGTAAAAAAGCCAGAATATGTTTTGTTCTATCCTGACTACACACACAGACTATGGCAGTAAATCCACTGATTTGAAAAGCTGTAAGATTTTCCTCTTTCACACCCATGCTACATCCCGGGTAAGGAAGGTTCATAGAACAGAGATCTTATAGAATAAAGTGCTTCATTTTCAACATGTGAGTTGCCTCACAGACAGTAACAACTACTCTTATTTTTTTTTTTTATTTTACAGCAAATATCTAATGACTTGCACAGAGAAACAGGCGACCCAATCAGTAGAAGGAGTTTGGAGGCTGATGTGCACCTGTTGGACATATTCTGAGTAAACTCTATGGATTAAAAACTGTCTCTCATGCAAGTTTGGATTGTGATTTTATTAGCATTTCAACAATGCCAGAGGCCTAAAAATTAACAAAATTTAATTTTCAACATATCGTTAAAATTAATTGTACTGAATCGAGTGAGTAATATAAAAACAAACACTTAAAAATAAATATTCTTTCTTTGCTTAAATTTATAGCAACATTATTATTCACTCATGAAGCAGATCTATATATTGTTTTGAAAAAAAATGCATTATCTTTAGTAAAAATATAGATGGAATGAAAAATTACCTTACTATTGAATTCAGAAAGAAATTTATCCTTGTTGAAGTACATGCTCATTCTGATAGCTTTTTCATCTTGGCTAGACCTGTATTTGTTCCTGATAAGGTCATCTATTCAGTACATTAAATGCTTCTCAGGAATTTTTCTGTCATCATCATAAATTCCCATAGCGATGAGCAAACATAATGGACTGTGAGAGATTTGTGTACTTAGAAAGGATAAATTGCACTGAAGTTTTTTGTTCATGCAAGTTGGTCAAATGATGACATGAATGGGCCCAAAAGAGTCCATTTATCTATAGGAAGACAATGAAAAAAAAATTATATGGTGTTCAAAAACATTGTAGTTTAGAACTAACTGGATAACTATCACACAGTATTTTAAAATCTATTGTTTTTTCAAATAGTATTTGTTGAGGTATTATGTGCATTTGTCTGGGGGAAAAAAAATAAAAGTGTTTACTTGAAATACAACCTTTATATACCTAAAAATGTGTGTGGCAGACACGCATATATATGAGACAGAAATGGTGAGAAGAATGAAGCCGCTATAATCCAAGGGGAGATGATTAACAACCTGCTACAATACTTAGGCACACACAAGTCTATGTGGCCAGATGGGATTCACCCAAGAGTACCGAGGGAGCTGGCAGAGGTGCTCACCAAGACACTTCTGACCATTTATCAGCATTCCTGGCTAACTGGGGAGGTCTCACTTGACTGGAGGCTAGCAAATGTGACACCCATCTACAAGAAGAGCTGGAAGGAGGATCCAAGGAACTACAGGCCTGTCAGTCTGACTTCAGTGATAAGGAAGGTCTTGGAGCAGATCATCTTGAGTGCCATCAGGTGGCACATACAGGACAACCAGATGAAAGACAAGTCCTGCTTGCCAGACCTGATCTCCTTTTATGAAAAGGTGACTGTTGAGTGATTAAGGGAAAGGCTGTAGATGTTGCCTACCTAAACATTAATAAGGCCTTCGACATGGTTTCCCACACCGTTCTCCTGAAGAAACGGGCTGCTTGTGGTGTACTCTTCACTAGGTAAAAAACTGCCTGGATGTCATGGTCTTAATGACTACCCCTGGTCACACTCCTATTTCAGTGAGATATTTACAGGAGGAGATGCTTCAAATGCACATATTTCTCGAGGTCAGACAGGACAGGTCAGAGCGAACACGTTTCTGAGGAAAGCACACCTGTTACAGGGCCAAAGAACTTGTTGAGTGAAGAAGTCCTGATCTCAATGGCAGCCTGCATGATATTTTTCCCATCTTCCACCTCCTCTTATTAAACCCACACCTGGCTAGCCCCTTTCTACAGAAAACAAATTTCAGGGCTGAATGTACCACAAGTAAAACAACATATATCATCACTGTTCCACATGGTAAAATAGCAAAGAACTTCTAGGTCATTTAGACTTTATAAATCCCTGTAAGCTTTTTTAACCCCAAACACTGCAGATACATATACTACTTCAGACCTTTATATTGACATTTAGCATTGCACTAGATGACTTAGAGAGAGTTAGCATGGAAATATTAATTGGTATCTACACTTGCAGAAATTCCCATCTTTCTACACACTCCATGAGATTGGCAGCAACATTTTTAGTAAACTGGGATAGTATCAGGATGACACCTTGAATGCCATAGTGATAACTATTTACGAAGTGTGAACTGAATGAAGGAAATGTGATAAAACAGCCTTTCATTAAAGCTTAGCACATAAATATGTCTGTATTAAGGTTTTACCAAGTCTATTGCAAAGCCTGCTGAAGCTGGCAGTCAACTTCAGTAAGCAAAAATAAAGAACAAAATATATGTAGAGCAAATGAGTTTAGGGATCAATTAATAGAGAATTTTCTGTTGCACAGAACAACATTTTTTGTCAAATAAAATACAACTTTATTTTTCCTTTCAGTCAAAGCATTAAACCATCACAGCCTGTTACAGAACAGTTTAGACACTGCACTCCAAAGAGGAACTATTGCATCAACTCTGCCAGCAAAGAATATAGTCTTTACCCTAAACAGTTTATAAATAAAAAAGACAATCAAATAGATAAAAGGCAAGAGAAATAACATAAAAGACATAAAGTTCATTAATGTTTTGAAGAAGACATATTAGTTCCTTTTTTTTTTATTTGTTTTTTTCTTTATTGACTGGTGATGTTGGGGATGAGGAGAGGGACAAAGCGAGTGGTGGAAGCAGTGAAAGAGGGATAACATAACAGGAAGGGACATATGGGTGGCAACTAAAGTGAGGTTGAAGTGAAGTGACTGTGAGGGAAAAGGCAGAAGGGGTTTGAAGCAAACAACCCAGATAAACTATAAATAAGAACACACATATATGCAGCAGTTTATATCTTCAAAGCACAGGAAAAGCATGTCTGATGTAAAGTTAAGCTTTACTTCCATTTCAAAGTATTCAGTTTTGGAAAAGTGTTTATAACAGGAAAATAGAAGTAAACCCTTGAGGGCAAAGGGAGTGAGAGGAGAGTATCCAACTGTCAGGTTTTTGTACTGAGACAGTTTTGGTTTTGACCACCAAGCAATACTTAAAAAACGTAGAGCACCATGAATATTCACTTCAGTGGAAAAAAGTCAGACTTCTACCAATCACTTATCACTTACTTGAGCAAAAAAATGTCAGTACTGTTTCTATGTTTCATTAAGTATGCAGCTATGATGAAATAAGGTCAGTATGATTTAAAGGTTCTCATTAAAACTATGCGATTGTGGAACAAGTTATGTTAGGCACTGTTTCTGCATAGGTTTAATCCACTATATGTAAATCCTTGGTATGCCCACATCCTATGTGCAGGTTCATTCACCTCATCTCACAAAGATATAACAGAATCAGGAAGGATATAATGAAGACCACAAGTTTAATCTGAAAAAGGAATAGCTTTCCCCTGAAGAACATGTGACTATGCCACTTCAGCCCGGGGAAGAGGTGAAGAGGTGACTGATTAGGGATAATGTAAAATCCTATGGTGTCATGAGTGACATGGAGAAGGTGGACAGGAAACAGTTATTTCAGTGTCACTTCCATACAAGCAGTAAAGGGTATCAAATGAAACCAGAAAGTGACTTGCAAGGCAAAGAGAAAGTTGCATTTCTTCACAGAGTTCACAGCGATGCTGAGGAACCACTGTGGTCTAGGACACAGTAGATGGTGAAGATTCATGTAGGTTGAATTCAAGGGATGCAAACTTGAAAGGCACAACTTTCACCATTGGATATCCATGAGACACCAATTGATGTAGTCTGGATAAGTATGCTGAGGCAACCATGTATTAAGCCTGCACTCAGTGCTATTAACCAGTATTAGAGACAGAACTAAAGGGACCTGGTGTGACTTGGCTTCTCTGTTGTGGTTTATTAACAAAAAAACCCATATAATTTCCCCATCAGACTACATACAAAAATCAGTCCTATGTTAATGAACATTTATTCATGTGGAAGCATTTTGCATCAGTGACCTACCTAAAAAGTATAAAAAGCAGTTGGTTCCATATTTTTTCTTCAAAAATCTTAACTTCAGGGTGTGAGGAATTCCCTAATACAAAAAAAAAAAAANGCAGAAATGTTCACAAAAAAACCTGGCATAAACTGATTTTTGAGGAAATAGTCAGAATGCTTTGGTAGACAGAGGCAAAATTAAAAGGCTGATCTGCGATTCTGAAATTTTCACCTTGAGAATAATCTTGAATATTCTCCAGGACAATAAACCAAAAAAGCAGTCAACAGCTATGAGGAAATTGGGACAAAGTTATGAATTTTATCTTCAAAAAATTACAAATTCCTTCATTACTCGCATTACTCATTTTTAGAACCATACCCGTGGAATAGTTGTGTCTATTTTCTGCTGTGGCTGTTATTCCCCCAACAATCTCAAAAGTTCTAATAAGCTGAGACTGTCTAACAGTGTGTGCTGAAGGCAACGGAAATCTAAATTGTCACAGGGAGCAATTCGGAGGATGGCTGTCATCAAGAAATTGTAACAGGGAATGTGTAACAAACAAATGTGCTAGAGATATCCAAGCAGGAAAGAAAGACTGGAGTTTACTCAGACATTTTGAAATCTTTATACAGGGAAAATCTATTTGCTTTTAAACAACACGGGAGACAAGAATTCACATACACCCAAGTAATAGGAGCACAGTTTGACCTCTGTAAACAGAAATAAGATTGTTGCTGACTGGGGTCATATACAAATACAGTAGCCTAATGAAGGTGAGCGTGCCGCTTCTCCATGGTCCCAAATCCAACCCACAGTAAGTTTGGCAATGCATTCCTTGTAGGCGCATGCAGGTAAAGCAGACGTACATCACATATATACATAAACACATGGCCAGGGCACAGACCACAGACACACTCAGCATTCACATGAACACAGACAGCACCAACAGCCTCATCCTTCTCCCATCTCTGACTGACCAGGATGAAGGTCCACTAGTGAGAATATATACATGTACACAACTAAGATGGATCCCTGCAGCAGCTGTGCTCACTCAGTCTACCCAGGAGTTGCCCTTGGATTCCACCCTCCTCATTTGCTAGTGCTAAGAGGCATAAACCCCTGAGTCCTCAATCTCACACCAGTTGTCGGTATAGACCATCATGTACTCACATGCACACACACACATACACACAACTCCCCTGATTCCCAACAGCCAACTCCTCCTGTGGTCTTGACCTTTAAGACATACACACACCAGTGGCTCCCAGGCCACTTGAGCTACTCACTGGCTAGTCCAGCTTGATCTTCAGTAATGATCCTGCACTCAGACACCCACATTCATTCCACTTGCTGGCAACACAAAGACCCATGCCCCTGTGCTCATGGTTCCACCCCACTTACTGGAATTTGACTTCACTAAGTCCAGTCTTTCTAGTCCCTGCACCCATGCATACGGACCTTCCAACACATCTTCTGATTCCAGTTGCTGCACCCAGACCCCCATACACATATGTGCACAGTGAACACCTCAACAAGGAAAAGAGCTAGAAAGGAATTTAATAACAAGATAGGATGGACTGTGCTGGTCAAGCTCAGGGAATGACCAGAAAAGTATACCCACTAGCAACTGTTATGTAATACTGGCCCCTTTTACCTCCTTACTCTGATTTTCCCAAATTGTTTCCCCCCAAATCATCTAAACCCATCCATTTCCCCATTTTTGGTTCATCTCCTAAACATCCCATAGAAAATCCTGTATAACCCCAAATGCTCTTCCCCTGCATGTGATAACGTGCCCCATGCCCAAGGCAGAAACTCCCTCAGTCCAAAAGGTGCTCTGCCATTGATTCATCTTGAGGAGTTTCCCACCAGGACACTGGAGCTGAGGCTCTCCTGGAACAGCTCTGGGAAGTACCTGTATAGTGTGTCACTTCCTCTCAGTCTTTAATTTAGGTTCCCACATGACCTGGGGTCTCTGTTTTCCTCTAGGTTTGTGGAGATGGATCTCTGATGGACTGCTGGGTCCTGGTATTGTATTATTCCACAAAGAGGTTTTATTATTTGTTTATACATAAGGGGGCATTGCTTAAGACTCCCCTTTCATAGCCTATTGGCACAACACAACTGGCTTTGTTGCTAGAAAATTTTTACTAATGTTTAGACTTAGCTTCATTTAATTCTGTTTTACGTTGCTGCTATTCATGCTGGACATGGAAAGCTGTTTATCCCTATCTCCTATTTTTACCCCTCTGTAGCCTGCTATCATAGCTCCCTTCAGTCTTCTCAGCTCTAGACTAAACAAGCTTCATTCCTTCAATTTTTCTTCAGAGGTTATGTTTTCTAGACCTGTAACTATTTTTTTTTTATTTTCTTTTGGACACAATCCAGTTGATTTGTATCCTTCTTGAAGCATAAAGCCCCAAACTTCACATAATACTGCATCTGAGGCCTAAGCAAAGCCAAACAGAATTTAACTACTTCATATGTCACTTAATGCATACAATGTTTATGTTTCATTACAATGTTTGCTTTGCATGTATATAATCTCTACAGTAAACTAATTTTGTTGATCATTTTCAGCTTGTGATCTGTTATAACCCACGGATCCTTTTCAGCAGCATGTCTGTACTTCCTGTTATTCTCTAACCGCTATGCTATTAAACGTCTAAATATTTGATAAAGCATTTCCACATTTTCAAAACTAATCATAATCTGCAGTGAAGTTTTTCTTCCTTTTTGTCATTACCTTAAAAATCTTAAAAAAACCTTGCAAATACTCATCACAAAACTAATTTCAAAGTAAATTTCTTTAAATGGTTTTGTTGTTTGTTTTTTTTTG
Organism: Nycticryphes semicollaris; assembly: GCA_013400055.1. Classification (NCBI taxonomy): domain Eukaryota; kingdom Metazoa; phylum Chordata; class Aves; order Charadriiformes; family Rostratulidae; genus Nycticryphes; species Nycticryphes semicollaris. The sequence continues at coordinate 36,221 of VXBJ01003451.1, forward strand.
TTTTGTTTTGTTTTTTTCTCATTAAGCTGTTACTTAGAAAAAGGAAAATGTCTTTAAGACTGTTAAAGCCTATTTAAAGACTGTACACATGATCTATGTTATAACATCAACTGCTTTCAAGTTTTTTAATTGTTGTCTTTGAGGGAGTATCTACAGATTTTAATTTTGTTCATCCAGCTCAGGTAAAATGATATTCACTATGTACCACTGTAAAGGCAAAGAGAAAGCATATCCAAAAAGACAACTTCCATGCAGTGGATTAATTTCGCAAGACTCTCATTGTAGTGACTGCAGAGGGCGAGGCTTCTGCCACAACTTAAAAGACATAAACTTAGGTTACTAATCAAGTTTGCATTTCTTTTAACTGACCAAATAGAAAACAAGCATCTAAAATTAGGCCTCTTGAATAACTCTGGCAGAGCTGCTTCTCAACAGATGGTGGTAATCGGTGTTTCTTTGCAAGAAGACTTTAAATGAGTTAGAGGCCCAGGATCTATAACTCATGTTCAGATTGTCACATAGGCTTTTCCAGTGCTCAGATCCCAGTGTTTTACTTTAAGAAATTAAACATTCCGGGTATATTTCCAGATTAGTTTATTATACTGGGGACTGTAACCAAAAAAATGTTATTTTTCTTTGTGTAGATCAGCTGGAGACGTGTTACAAAGGATTTTCCCTTTCCTAAGGGTCTTTATTACCCAAAGGGTAGTAAAACCTTAGTTCCTGGCACAATGGAAAAAACAGGAGTGTCTGTCATTGTCCTTAAAAAATTCCTTCATCTAGTTTAAAGATCAAATTTTAGGGCGTGCTTCTATAAAGAAATATGTACCTCTACAGATTTTCAGAACTAAACAGTGTCTAGTTTCAGTTTGAATAGCTAGTATCTTTGTGCCAAAGGACTTCTGAAAAGCCTGCTATGTGGCTATGCATATTGTTGAAAAATCTTAAACTTAGTTCTCAATACTGTGAATACTTATGGACAAGATAAATTATTTGAACTAAGCAATTTCACTGGAATTAGTAGGACTACTCACATGAGTAAGCACAGTACAGTGTAACATCAGCAGAGAATTTTAATAAAACCTGAATCATAATGAATTTCTGAAAATTCCAAGTATTGATAGTATTGATACTCTCCTATTTACCAAAATATTGTTAATTTTATAAATCTATATATTGCATTTACATACCAATATATTATCTCTATACATATCTTATTATATGCATATATTATATTTAAACATATATAAGCAGGATATATGAATAGTTTTTATATATATTTATATCATATTATACACATATCATCCTTATCAAAATATTGATAATCTCACATGTAAACAGTCACGTAAATTCACATGTAAATTTGTTCAAAAATGAGTAGTGTATAGGGACAAGGTATTTAATATTCCATTGTTGTAAGTTTTGAAATATGTATCAGAAACAATCTGAATCAGTTGCAGTCTTTCAAAAAAAGTTGGAACTCAGGGTACCGTTATCAATGAGAAACAGTGTTTTTTCCTCAAGTGTTAAAAAATAACATAAAAATAATCTTGTCAAATAAGAATACTGTCTCCACAAAATGTCTTGGGGTTTGGGTTTGGGTTTTGTTGGGTTTTTTTTGAAAATACTCATGTTTAAGTAATCATTGTAGCAGATCTTAGTACCAGTAAAAGCAGTGTGTTATAGTTGGTTTGATTTTTTTATTATTATAGCAATGGAAAACGTATAATGAGGACAGGAGAAATGCTGTCTGTTCTGAATATGTGAAGAAATGGAGTAATGGTATGTAGTTTATAACAGTGAGTATCACTGTGGTGCGTTAGATGTATTGCACAGCCTCAAAAGGCTATATTGCATAGTCTCAAAGGTCTCAATAAGCAAAATCTTCTATAACTCCTAGCAAAACCAACAGGCAGACACTAAGGGGCGAGTAGCACTATCAAACTCTTTATCAAGTTGGGTGGAGTTCCTCCATTTGGGAATGAGGTCTGGTTTTCTAATTCCTGCTCTGAATAGACTGCAAGTACATCCTCTGAAATTGTCCTCACCTGTTGTTTGACCCCTCTGTCTCTCTGGCTCCACGATGATTAAAGTTTATTCACATACACAATTTCACCCCTGCCACAGATTCTCAAGCACTGCTTTTCTTCCTAAAAAAAGTCTCTCAAGAAGTTTAACAATTCAAGTAATCCCTAACATGTTTTACAAAGACAAACAACTTCAACAGAATAGATTGATAGCCTTTCTTCAGAATAGCTTGCAAGGTGACCCATCTGGGTTTCTGGATAGTTAAGTTTGTGTCCCTGTTTCTTAGCAAACTGAGCCAACAGCTGCCAGATGAATTCACCAGCCACTCATAAACCTGCTATGACAGGACAGAAAGTTTTTTAGAGAATGCAAGAACAATCTCATGTGACTGAAGATGGCATAACTTTTAAATTCGTAGCTTAAATCTGACATAAAACAGGTTCAGAAGTGGCTGATAGAAGCCCAGTCCCTATCTGAATTTCAGACACTGATTTTAAGGGGCCAAATTTGGACCAAATTTACACTGTGTCCAATAAACTAATGAGTTTATATGATTCCCTGATGACATGCAGGGCTTCTGAGATTCCTGTTCAGGATAGACTCAAGCGTCTCAAATTATAGATTTAACTGCTGTGTGTCCAGTTTATATATCTCTATTAACAGCACAAGGAAGCAGGATCTGGCCTCCCCTAAACAATATGCCATTAATTGGTTTACCGAATTTAGAGGCTAAAAAAATTAAAATGCCTAAAATAAACACTGTATTAGATATATTTACCTCAATCTCTCTATGCATTCATTCGGTGCACCAGCACCCAGGTTAGTGACGAGAGCAGGCAATACAGCATCTTAAGGCATAACGTAACAAAACCTGAGTTTCTCTGAAAATTTATCGCCCTGTAGTCCAGATGGTGATTTTAGTTACATTGGAGACCCTATACACAGATGCAGTAAATTTGCCAAATCAAATAAGTTTGCCTGTCATTTCTGACAAGTAGAATCTCTGTACCACAGCATAATTTTAAAACCACGTTGATTTTAGGCAATGTGTTTTATGCAGCAAAAATTATTCTAAAAAACAATTTAGCCTGAAGGATCTAGCCTTGTGGCCATCAGGCCAAGAGAGGTGATTCTGCTCCTTTGCTCTGCTCTTGTTAGACTCCTCCTGGAGTACTGCATCCAGCTCAGGGTTCCTCAGCACAGGAGAGACACTGATCTGTTAGAACAAGTCCAGAGGAGAGCCATGAAAATAATGAGAGGACTGGAGCATCTCTCCCATGAGGAAAGGATGAGATTTAGGGTTGTTCAGCCTGGAGAAGAGAAGTCTCTGGGCAGACCTTATAGCAGCCTTCCAGTACCTTTAATAAAGAAGGGGAGAGACCCTTCATCAGGGAGTGTAGTAATAGAATGAGGCGGAATGGTTTTAAACTGAAAGAGGGTAGGTTTAGAATAGATATTAGGAAGAAATTCTTTACTGTGAGGGTAGTGAAGGACTGGAACAACTTGCCCAGAGAAGCTGTGGTTGTCCCATCCCTGTAGGTATTGAAGTCCATGCTGGATGGAGCTTTAAGCAACCCGGTCAAGTAGTACTTGTCTCTGCCTAGAACAGGGGGTTTGAAACTGGGTGATCTTTAAGGTCCCTTCCAACTCTAGCTGTTCTATGATTCATCTGCTCTTGAGACCTTATTAAAGTGGGAAGACTGTTGCCACTCCTCACATGAGGATATCTGTAAACAAACCATGAGAGATGATGTAACTCTCATTCCCCATGACTTCAGTGAGTACCAAGGCACCAGAGCTCATTGTCTCCAGCCCAGCTTTCAATGCCTCATGGTGTAGAGCCATCTGTGGCTCTCTTTGTAATGAGTAGAGAATTCCAGAGGGTAATTTGGGTCTCCACAGTGAGATTTTTGTCTCCCTCTCACTATATTCCTAATTGAGACACCTCATGGTTTCTACATATCTAATAAAATACTAGTATTCTATGATTTATTTTATCATCCTCAAGTAAAACCACTACTTGAGATGTTTTGAGTCCACTAAAAGGCTGATCCTGATATATTTGTTTAATAAACCTTACCTTATATGTCTGATCTGTCCTTTCAATGTTTGAAAATTCCCTAGAATTTTGCAAGTTTCATCCAGCAAGATATCACCTCAGAGAGCAATCTTTTCCCTCCATATTGCTTTAACTCAAAAAAAAAGTTCTACATTATTTAAATGTCTCTTTGGATATTATGGCAGCCTGTTTCAAACCTAAGTGCAAACCATTGAAGCAACAAGATTTCAAAGAGCATAGATGAAGGGCTGAACATATCATAATCCACCTCTAGTAAAATACTGTGCAAAAATGCAGCCATATGTATTATGTCTACAATATTTGGGCTGTGTCAATCATAAATTGTGAATCAGTTTACAAAAATCTTATAAATAGTTACAGATATATAATTTAAAATACTGGGTTTTATTTGCCTTCTAGTTTTGAAGAATTTAAGGTATAGATTGTCAAATCTGTGCAACTCTGTGGGAAATGTGCATTGTAAAGCAAGAAACAGAAAGAGGGTGTAAAAGAGGAGAAGGCATGGAGAAAGGAGGGATCAGGGCTTAAGGGTTTCTATGGCATTTTCTTCTTGGAGGAAGAGCTGTATGAAAAATAGTAGATACCACAAGACTTGTGATAAAGTCACTGTAACTTGATGCTTATCCTATATGAGTTAGACATTGGCTTTGAGATGTTTCATACTGCATGATATGACTATTGTAAGGATAATAGGAGAAAAATTAAATAAATAGCCTCCTTAAACAATTTGCTCTTTTAAATTAATAAAACTACATGTAAAAGCTTAAATTGTATGGGCAACACGGTCTTTAGGGTTTTCAAATGAAATTTAAAGATTTTGTAGTTTTTTAAAAAGAAATAATTGAGAAAATTGGAAGCTAACACAGAATTTAAAACTTTAATATATGAGTATTTGGAAATTCAAAGAGTTCTTCGAGTTCCCGCAGTAAATACATGTTTTACCACTTACCAAAATCCATAGTCTACCTCAGCAAAAGCAATTCTTAAAACTTCTAAATCTCTACCCCAACTGCTGCATCATTTTCAGAATTCTTACCACATATTGTAATGCAGATCTTCATACTGCATTTCTCCTAACTGTGCTTAGTAAAATTATCCCTTTATTTTTAATATCTTCAGCCACAAAAGAAATAAGAAATATATGCATCTCTTTCCTGCTTGTTCATGCGCTATTCAGAAATTGCTTCCAACCTTCATTCTGCTGAAACTCACAGAAACTAGTAATTAACACACCACGTGTTCTGGCTGAATGCTATATAATACTTTCATTTTCATGCAGCTCAGTTCCTGTAGCAGAGACTGATATCACACACCTGCATGCCTTCCAGGAAATATACCCCCAAAAAATACTGCAGAATAATAATTCTGATCTCTTACAATTGTCTATGAAACATTAAAGATTACATTTTTTCTATTACCTAAAGATCTCCAGCTTTTGCAAGGCAATGTTTGACATACCACACTTGTTTTTCTCATAAGTACACTGCAAACCTGTGTTATCACAAGGACACCATAATATATTATTATTTCCAGAAGTAACTTTCCTTTGAGAATGTCTATATGCTTCATAAATAAACTCTACTATTGTATGTGGGAAATCTGGACACCAAGACACCAAGATGTTCAAGAGACAATTCTAAAGTATATTATATTTGGTTTTGTTTTAAACCTAGAATTCTCTTATATTTTGATATATTATACATCTGCATATCAAGAAGTTGCTCCTGTGGAATGCTAGAAATGTTGGTCAGAAAAGATCCCTGAAGGTCATTTGGTACAACCTTCTGTTTCAAGAAGGCCTAATGCCAAATGGGGACCAAAGTAGGTATGTGGGTTTTTGTTTTTTTTCCTTAAGTAACAGAAATTAATTGTCAATTTCAAACTTGACATTAAGTGTTTTCAAATACCATTATCTGTATTTTACATAATTTTCCTCAAGGTTTCAATCAGACAATTTTTGCTCCAGTGGTTCAGTGGATTTATTTTAACAAAGGTATCACATGCTATTTTCAATTAATATATTTTTAAAATTATTAGAGGTTGTCATTTGTCATTTTTCTTCTAAGTATAATTTCTTCTTCTAAATTTTTACTTACAACTTCTCCTAAATCAACATATAAAGGGTCTGTCACATTTATGACATTGTTTTTTACATATAATCAGACAGTGAAGTTCGGTGAGGAATTTTTTTTTTTAATCTAAGAAAGGAGAATTGTCCAAAAATGGACATTAATGCTCCACAGCTGAAGACAATGTAATGAGAATATCTCTTTTAATAGCCAGAGGTTACACCCTGTTCTTCATTAGAATAATTCTGTAGTACTTTTCCAGGTAATAGTAGACTTAATATGAAACACATGTAGCCAGGGGATCCTTGAGAGGAGTAAATCCATAGAGAGTAATTGGTTCATCTCTGTGCAATTCTGCTAATGTCTTTTTTTAAGACCACATATTGCACTAAAGTGAACTAAAGTGAATTAGAATGCTTGCTAAAGTCACTATAATATCTATGAAATATTTAATATAATAGAGCTTAATTCCCAGTTGAATCTCATTTCATTGTATCTACAAATTCAGTAGAACACTCTAACATCTCTAAGTACCTCTGTCCCAAATATGTCTTATACTTGGATTGATTTTGAGAATGATACAGAAAGCAGTAGGACTAGATTCATGTTCTTAAAGCTGAGAATATATTTATGTAAGGAGTGAGGAATCTTTCATAGTGCTATATTTGTGAAAGGTCAGGAGAGTGTATTTCTTTAAATTCAAAAGACAAAGGAAATCAGACTTTTAATTCAAATATGACAGTGCCAATATCTCTAATTTATTATCTTGTGTTTAAATACAAACCTCAGTATAGTATGTAATAGCTCACAACACTGCAGACCCTTAACAATCCCAAAAATGGAAAAGGAAGAATAAACTAGAATGGTTGTATAAATATCAGAAATTCATTATCTTTGTCTGCTTGTTCGATTAACATTAGTTTAACCTCATTTTTTCTTCTGTGCAGGGTGATACAAATGATTGCTTTTCATTATTAGAGCACATTTTCTTCTCATCAGTTACTACCCTTAACGAAAGAACACTCCCTTCTAGCACACAGATTAAATCATTTTAAGTTGCAGCATAAATAAATGCCTAGAACATGTCAGCTGAAAATCTTAGTTATTTCCTAAAGCTGCAGGTGCTAGAAGTGGTGTAATGAAGTAGAGACAGCTGCAGCCACAGGCTCCAGCCAAATGGAATATGTCTTTAGAGTGACATTGAGCGTAACAAAAGCTCACAATGTTTACTTCCAAGAATGTTATCGCTGCAGTTTTAAAAACAGCATAAATCAAGAGACATGCTCACAAAGTATAGCTGAAATCACATGATCTTTATGATACCCCTATATATTTTCCTCATTACAACCTGAAACATGTTGACATAACCATTCATACTCATCTATAACGTAACTAATAATTACACTGCCAGAAAGAAAAATAAGAACAAAGGGTATTGGAAGGCTGGAATTAATCAAGCAACTGACCCATCGAGTTATAACCAACTGGAGTCATTAAAACGTTAAAACCTCAGGTACAGGTAAATCATAATAAGTCCTTATGGAATTAGCAGAGAATAATTGACAAGTTGGTGTCACCCACAAACCTTTTCTTCAAACAAATTGTAAATTGAACTCCATTTTGTTTTAGGCCAGTGACACCTTTGTTAAGACTGTCACATAGGAGAAGGAACATGAACTTAAAAGCTTGGCATACAGATATTGAGTACTGAAGGTTCTATTCTCTTTGCTAGGGATTTCATGAGGAATTAGTATTATTTATTTTATTGGAACAAACAACACCAGCTTCTAACAACAAGTAACAACCAGTTACAAGACATTAATTATTTGAAAGATAAAAAACTTTCAGAAAGTCTTTAATATTTTTCCATTTACTTCATAATCACTGTCCATTATGAAAAAATTCTGTGCTCACATTTTTGGACTCAGGCCTTGTGTGAAGATAGAGGACCTGATCCTGTGAGGTGCTGAGTTTTCACCTTAACACTGCTGACCAGTCTGAATCGTCATAACCACAAAGGGTCAACACAGGATTTTAAAAAACACATCATATTCCCTCAGTATTTACCTAATTGTATTTGTCAAGGAGCAAACTGTAATTTAGTCATTAGCTTTCCTTTTTTTTCTGTCAGATAATTGATTTAAAAATTATTAAAATCCATTCAGGGACTTGCTTTTGCTAGAGAGATCCAGCTGATGTTCCTAAACTAATCTTCACAACGTTTCAACCCATGGAAGCAGTCAATTTTATTCTACACATTTCCAGCTTAATGCTTAGGCCACGAACAGATAAGAGAGCGGGTGGCCCCTTCCTTCCCAGCTGCTACAGACAATTTTGTACATTTTATTCCTACAGGGTATTCCATAGGAGGAACTTATGTTCCACAATCCTGGCACTGCTGGTGCACTCAGAGTTTTGATCTCATTGTGAGATGTGGGGGAAGGGAAAGCAAGGGCTCCAAAATTGGTGTGTGCCATTTCTAAGACAGAATTGGAAATAGTCCAGAGTCAAAATAAAACTCTTGAAACCTCAGTTCTAGGTTAGAATGTAGCACTGGGCAAGCATCCTTGAATCCATACAGAAATCTGCTGTGATTTTGCACCAAAACATTTTTTTTTAAAATACTGCTTTTCAACAAGGTTTGTAGATGTTTATGCATATTCAGAACTGAATTTCATTCACAACCGGAAAAAAAAAAGAATGAAAAGAAATGCGCAAACCACAGAAAGATTTTCTACCTCTTACTAATACTGCGAGTTTAGGCACTGCCAGCAGTGACACTATATAAATCCTACAAGTAACTGGAGTCTTGGCCAAACAACAGTAACTAAGAATAACAATTGGTTATATAAAAGGTTGTAACTGTCATTTTGGCCAGACGGGAGTTAGAAAGATAAGATACAAAAGGAAGAGTTTACACTGATAGCCATCACAGGCTTCACAGATGTCCCTTTTCAGCTACTCAGAACTTCAGAAGGCACTACCCCAAGATCCCCTATTAGGGATAAACAGAGTCACCTACTTCCAACATACACTTTTGTGAGATAAAGGAAAACATTAAGTAACCCTACCATAGGCTTTTCATTGCACAGTTAATCAATTCCAGTCTCATATATTAAGAGAAGTGCATGTCTTGTCCCATTCCTATATTTTACAGAAGCTTTCAGTAACGAATAGCTTTTTTTTTTTTTAGATAATTTTTCCATATTACAGTTTGCAACATATATGGGCCCAGTATCACAATTCAATGGGAATAATTAAAAACAAGCAAACAACAAAAATTTAAAAAAACCACAGACCTGACTGACTCAAGTAGTGCAGAGCTAATAGACATTATCAGGGTACAAACCGTTTCATATATCAGAAACTGAAAAAAAAAAAAAAAAAAGGGCTGTACTTTCAACTGCTCCAGTAAAGACAGCCTTTCTCCTACTTTTTAAGGGTAAATTGAACATCTCTAAAGAATAACATCAACTCATCTACTTCAGATTCAGCCTAATCAGTAGTCCTATTCTGAGCTTCTTTTCCTACTGTCCTTTTTCCCTCTGGACTCGCTATGTCCTGTTGCTGGAAATTCAAGGAAAAGCAGAAGAATTTTTCATCTCCTCAAACTATTTCCACTTTGACTTCTAAGTAAGCACAATAACCAACTCTCTTTGGTGGTTCTCTTGGTTATCCTGTCCAGAATAATTATCTTACATCAAAGGGAAAAATGGGAATTTATATTAGTGATCCGCCCTGTATATGTGAAAACTTGGGTTATCATATATGGGTTAATCATGTACTTAATTGTAACAAAGCTATAAATGCTTTTTTAACAACAATAAATGATTAAACAATAAGGACTGCATTATGGGAATTTCCCTGGAGACTATTAAATGGCTGGAAGTAGTTGATGGCATGATTTAGTTTAAAATGTACACTTTTGGGGGGTTATTCATTCCTATTCTATATGTATAATTTTGCTAAGCTAAGCATCATGCCGTACATTTGGCATTCTGAGACAACCAATTCCCAGTGCATTAGCTAAGAGGGAATCAATCACGTATTTGCTAAAATCATGGGCCTCAGCATTACGCGTAGCAAAAGCCCTACACACTGCAAGAATTGTCATCATGTGTATTCAAATGCACACCAGTGCCCACACAAACATGCAGTTAACACCTATATCAGGAAAAAAATCTTTCCATGCATAGGCCTAACTGAAGATCAGAATGATGTCACTAGATTTGGTTGTTGCTTCCATAGAAGAACAGGAATTGTATATTCCTTCACACATAGTGTGCTCCAAAATAATTACCACTCCAAAAGCAGAAAGCTGACAGCTGGTCCTTGTAGTAGGTGCAGGAGCAGAATTTTGGAGATGTTAAAGCTTACATTTTTGTTAAATCCTTGCAAATGCAGATATTTTATGTAGGACATTTACTAAGCAGCACTTGGTAAAGAGATTTAGTTGGTTGGTGTCAATTGTTTTGAATTTTTTGTTGTTTTGTTTTTTACTGAGTATGAGAAAGGAATCCTGCCAATTACAGAAGTGGAAACATAAAAATACTCACTTTTAAACAGTACTCACTGTTTAAGCATAAATTTGCCTCATAAAGCCTATTGTGACAGGCTACCAAGCCTACAGATGTCAGGGTCTCTAGGTCAAAAGACGGTGGTGACTGCCCCATGCGGTGGGTCACAAGGCTCCTAAAGCCAGGGAGACCTCTAAGGCCTGTCCCTGCCATTCCAAAGCCCCCTGCCAAGCCAACAGGCTGTTGATCCTATAGCTTGAAAAATAAGTTGAGAGTTTTCTCGCAGTGGACACATCCCAGGAAATGAGGGTTCCCTGCAGCTAAACAGTCATCAACCTGTCTCAGCTGGTCCATGTGCCCTATTATAATGGATGAGGGGATAAGAAGTAATTTCTGTATCAGGTTATCTGGGAAAGTAACATCTTATTCTATTTCTAGAATCCCATAGGCTGTTATTGTGCATATTAATGCACATTAAAAATGGACAGAATAATGTCAACTGAGAATGTATCATTCTAGTAATGAGTACAGCAGTAGCAATCTTTCATCAGAATAATTATTTCTTCTGTGGAGATGCTTAGGCTTAGCAGAAAATTTTGATCCATATTTGTAAACATACATGCAGAACACACAACACAGTGTATCTTTTTATAAGATAAGTGCTAGTGTTCACATATCTGACCTTCATATGAAATAGCATATTTTTTTTTTATTCTTTCCAACCATGTTATGTCTTTTCATAAATTTCTTGGCTAGTTTTACTTTGCTCTTCACTGAATTTCCATACGGAAACCCCCTTTTAGGAAACCAAAACTCAAAACAGTCCTGAAGGAAGCAATGTGGGTGAGCAATCTGCCCTTGGGCTACACTCAGTTGTAACATTTCTCCTGCTTGGAAAAAGCTCATTTCCTCTTCTGATTGCCACTTTATCCAGCTATTTTCTGTTATATTCTTACGGCTGTTGTATGGTGTGTTTTGTTACATTCATTTGAATTGCTGTTAAATATTAAAAGCGTTAAAAAAAAAAAAAGTGTGTTGTTAACAGCAGAAAATCTGGTCAAATTTCTTTTTTTATGTATATACATATTTGTATCAAGAGTTCTTCCTTTGAAGAGCACTGAATTGTGTATGCATGACCACATGCATGTAACAACTGGAAAGATTTTCATCATTAATTACACCTCTAAACCATTCAGAGATGCCTTTAGGACAACAGGAATTAGATGAAATAGATGAAAAGAATAAAGGAAAACATCAGGGAGAAAGAACCCTTTGTAATCCTCTCTCACTCATTTTCTATGTATTATAGTTCTAATTACTTCCCTGATGATAAAAAGAAGAGATGGAGGAGAAAAAAAATAGGCACATATAAACTTAGTCACAGTCAGCATCTTTGTGGAACAGGCTGAGCTGTCTTGTGCCAGCCTGCAGGAGCACTGCTGGATGCCCATGCTTCAATATGGGGTGGGGGACAAGCTGGGCCAATGGCTATAGCTGGCTGCTAAAGACTAATTCATGTCTATGTTGCTACAGGATTTAGCTCCTCTGGAGTAGCTGGAGAGGTCCAAAACAGAGCCAGGATATAAACTGCCAAACAGATAGCAGGATCCAGTTCTTGAACTTGTTCTCTTCCTTATTGCTTAGTAGAAAAGATACAGTAGTGTGGCTCAGCCACAAAAGACAGTTCCCTGAGCCAAGTATTAAATGAATGGTGGGTGAGATGAAAACAGTCCTTAGATGAACGGGAATACTTTCATCTGTATTGTGATCATACTAAGGAGTTGCACATATGTCCTAGCTGTTTAGAGACCACTTGAGTAGTGGTCTAAATAAATGTCTCAACACCCGAAGTCAATTCAAAAGGAGACATACAGTGAGTGACAAGTGCTGTGGTGAAGGCTCCCAGAGAAAGCAGTCGTTTCTGAAATTAAAAAGGAGAGTAAAGGAGAGTAGGCCCGAATGTTGTAATAACAAGGTACACCACCCTCCAAAAAGAAAATCACATTCAATAGGAATTCTGCAAGCAAAAGCAATCATGAGCTATTTTAACACCTTTCAAAGTACTCCTTTTTGGAGAAAGTTTGACCATAACACCATTTTTGGTGGGGTTTTTTTTGGAGGGATGGCTGGGCTATGGCTAAATGGGAAAATGCAGCCTGTAGAATGATAAATTAGCAAAAATTGTTTCTGAAAGAATGTTACACAACTTTCCAACATCCTGACATTTCTTACAACATGCACGCTAATTGTGATGACTTTATTTGGAATTGGGTATAGGAAAAAGGAGAAAGGGTTTTATTAGAAGGAAATATCATTTTGCAAATTTAGTTTTCTAAAGTTGTAATACTTGTCAGCGTATTGTATGCACTTAAAAATAATAAAAAAAGAAAACCAGCATTCTAGTTCCCTGTAGCTACCCCGTTTTCACCAGCTGTACTAGATTTTTCCTTCTAGTCCACCCTTAACAACACTTACATATAAGTTGTCCATATATGATGATTTTTTAGATTTTTTTTTATTCTTGTGTTTAGCTGATTACCTTTGCTTCAGATAGTGGGATATTACTGAATAAATGCTTCTCATTAGATTGTACTGCAGTTATTCTTTTCATTCTGTCACCATGAGAAAAAAAAAAAATAAAAATCAAAGAGCCTGTCTATAGCAGTTCCCTTCTGGGTTATGGAAAGTATTCTCAGTGGAGAATAGCACTAGTATGTTTATCAAAACAGTATCAAATACAATTTAAAGACATTAATTTTTGTCCTGCTCCCCCCAACTTTCAGGAGAATTAAATAAAACATTACTGATCATTTCTGTCTTTTCTCAACCTTCTCCTCAGTTACTCACTGCTTTTGGATTGAACTTTTGCTTTGTTGGAAGTTTGCTGGTTTTGTTTTCATGTTTACACAATTTTCTACTGGGGAGGAACAACCCTTTCTCTTCTTGTGAGTGGTTTTGTCCTGCTGTTTCACATTGCAGCTGCTGATTGCTGGTGGTCTCTGCTGACGCTTCTCCCTCATTTGCTTCTGGTTTCTGGAGCTCTCAAAACAAAGTGGAGAAAAAAAAATAAATATTTACTTGTCTTTAATATTTTTTTGAGAGGGAGGGGAGTTATTTGGGGGAATTTTTGTTTTTACTCATTTAGTCACTGTTCAAACTGGATACCTTACAGATGACTGAGAATAATCTTTAAGACATGTGCGTCACATACAACATTCCAACATATGGGGTTTTTTTGCATGCACTGGCAATTAGTTATAACCTAATGCACTCCAACACCAACAATAAATTATTATTCAGAAACAGGCTTTTATGAGCCATGGGTTCAGGTAGAATACAGAAGTCAGACTCAAATCTGTATTAATTTGGGGTATGGTTTAGAGTTTGGCTTTGGGACAAAATTAAGGTTAGGTTTCAAGCCTGTCTTCAAACCTAACAATGGCAAACTCACATATGATTTCTTCCTTCTTGGAGTACAATCTGATGAAAATAGAATTTGGTTGTGTCCAAACTGGAGCTATAAAGAGGCCCCTTCCAATTTTGGATTTGACCTGGGATCAAAGCTACAATGGTGGGTTTAGAACAGTGTTCACATTTGATCCTTTCTCCCTGATATTGGAAAGATTTGGATATGAATTTCTGGGTTTGGTTTACCTGTATCCGGGAATGATAGTGAACTTTGCTGGTGGCAAGTGTCTCCTCAGCCCCTTCAGTTTAAACAGAACATACCCAGGAAATTAAAACCACTACACAACAGGAAAGACTTCTAAGTGAAGAAATAACAGTCTGAGAAAAATCCTATGTCAGATCATCAGCTGGAACAAAGGAGCATTTTTTCATTTGTGTCATCATTTATGGAAAATAACAGCAATTTTACCACCACCTGATCCTATGGTAAAACTTTAATCAAATCACATTCTAAGACTCAAATACCATTGAAAGTTGTACCCTCTGACTGAGATGTGGATGCAAAAACTTGCTTCTCGGAAGTGAGACAGCCAAAGAATCTCCAAGGAGTCTCTTTTTAGATGGATACCTAACAAATATAAATATTTGTGTTTAAATTCTTTAGCAAAGAGTCTTCACCTCATGCTTTCTAAACTGCTCACCTATATAAAGGACATTCAACCAAAGAGAAAAGAATTCTTTGACACATCTACACCCGTCATAACTGTCCTGATTTTTCTTTTAAGCAATTAAGGGAAATCCAGTGGTGCAGTAGAACCTTCTGTAACTGAAGTACTAAGTCCTGTTTCTGGTTCTGCCAGAGATTTATGTACCTTGGAACCTATAGCAAAGAGTTTAATTTCTTTGTACGTGAAAGATTTACTTTTTTTACCCGCTTTATTGTGCCATTAAGGATACATGTTTTCTATAAAAAATGAACTATAACTCAAAATAAAAAATATTTTGAGTGAGCACTTCTCTGAGGTAGCTGGAGTCTGGAACTGAATTTCTTCTTAAAGACAGGAGTTGCCTGTGGTTTAATGATCTAAAATGACTGAGGCTTGGAATATGGTTGAAGTTTCTATATATGAAGGAATTTCAGTTTTGGTCTAGTATATACTGAGGAGATACCATATTCAATGGAGTATTGAGGGTCCTCCCCAGATGTTTGCAAAGCTGAATGGTCTACATTGCATTTTCCCCTCTGCACTGCCTTGTCGAAAGCATCCTCCCACTCTACTCTCTGTTCACTACTGTTGAACTTCCTAGTGGCAGACACTCTTCATTATCTTTCATAAGAACTGTACCCAACATCCATGTGGGAATTATCCACTCCATTCTCATTATTCTTCCATGTGCTTCTGAATTCAGATGCCTCACCCAAACCACCTTTCCATCCCCATCATCAGCTTCTCCTGGCCTCGCTGGTTCTCCAATATGCTCAGAAAGGTGCAGTCTCCCTGCAAGTCCTCATTTTATTTAGTTTATTGCTTGTAGCTGTGTGGTTTCCCTCTGTGCATCCCACTTCTTGAAAAGACAACCTAACCTTTCCTCCATTCACTATTATAGTCCTTCATATCAGGTTCTTTCTGCCTCTTACTCTCCTCAGGCCCCCATTATAGTATTGAATGGCTCTTGTCCCAGGTGCATATGCAGAAAACAGAAGTCTGCTCCACACAACACTAGCACAGGAAAGCAAGTTTTCTTCCTATAATTTCTGGTATATGTTGCTGTATATGAACATTCAGGAAACTAATGCTCATCTCCAAGGTGTGTGATAGGCATATTGAAAAGTATTAAAATCACAGAGTTACAATTAATTTAGCTCTAATTTACGCAGCTAAAAGTTAGTAAGTTAGTTCTCTGACATATTCACTGTAAACTCCCAAAATAAATGATCGCTTTGCCCAGTGGTAGATCCTTGTTACCAATCACAAGGATACAGGAATGTTGCATAGCAAAGACTATAAATTTCTTAATAAATGTGCTTAATTAAAAAATGGGGGTGGGAGTGGTGGAAGGGGAAGAGAGTTAATGAGACCTGTAAGAATAATTATTTAATTATTTTACCCTGATGTGATTCTTAGAAATAAATAAAGGTGAGTTTGTTGTTTGGTGGGTTTTATGTGGTTCTTTCCCTACCCCATCCCCCCACTCCCACCCCCTCACTCCCCCGAAAAAGAAAAAGAAAAAAGGAATCATCTTAGATAAAAAATTTTTAGTTTACGTGTAGAAAAAGGGAGAATTAGAGCCATTTAAAAGCATAGCTTTCTGGAGGAAAGCCATAAACAAACTCAATAAAAAGTAGTGCTAGCAGGTCTGTCTAGAAAATATTTGTTGTGTGCTATATGAAGCTGTTGCTCAGTGAAATATATTTGGAAAAGTGAGGAGTTCAACATGATCTTAGTGCCTTCCTCTAGCTAACAGATTCCCCAACATTTAATGGCAACGGGACAGCCTTTGTGAATGAGCCGTCAACAAATGTTTTGGCCAAGAAATTAAATATGGGTAACTCTTTATTTTCAGAAATTATACACTAGATCACTGGAGCAATTTTTAGTACCACATGGAAGACAATACACGTGTGAAAGCGCACAAAGTGCACGAATTTTGAAAAAAATTACTTGTTGTGCTGATGTATCATTAAAGACTTCTAATATATAATAGGTCAATAATAATTTCAATAGAATTCATTTCTTGGCCTTGCTATAGCCATTTTATCTTCCAAACAGGCTCAAATATTCCTATTGGGGTGTTTGTTAACCTGAATGAAGTTTTATCTTAAACATAAAATAGAGTATAAATAATAAATTTTGCAATCATCTTGAGTTTTCAGGGGCTTGATCCTGAAATCTCTATCAAAAAATTGCTCTGGGATTATCTACCCTGATAAGTATAATTTTATGTACATAAATTCCATATTGTCATATCTATCCGTTATTTTAATAATAAAGAAATATTTTAAAATACAAAGAGAAATATAGTGCTATCTACTCTTGCTCTTTATTTTTTTAAACAAGCTTGTTAAGTAATCATTGCTTATTATCTTCTGTAGTATCCAGACAGTCAAAGCTGTTGAGATGAGTTCATCATCTCAGTTCTTCACAATTAATCTTTCATATAAATGCACCTGTATTGCAAATAACAGGCTTTGGGAGAGGAAAAACACAACATCTTCTGGCTACTCTTGGGTGGTCTTTTTACCTACATTAGATTAAATATGTTTTTTCACAACAGGTGACTTTTAAATTGTTTTCTTATGGCAACTCATTTATTCTAGTGGGTTTTGTTTGTCTCATGTTAGTTTTCTAAGTTAATGACGGTGTGACAGCATGCTGAGCACAGGTGGCAAAAGGCAATGTTAAGAATGTGGGTATTACAATGTGTGGATGAGGTTACCAGTGTAAAACAAATCCTATTTGCCTGGATCCTGTGAGTTCTCCCTGGAGTCCATAGTTTGGAAAAATGGGAACCCTTTACCTCTGCAGATCTGGTAGGTGTCTTCAGAAAAGACAAGACCAGAACAGGCAAATCCAGAACACTCTGGAGCTGAAAACACTCTGGACTATAAAAGTCATCACTTTTATATTCTTGATTGATAGGAGATTTCCTTGATTTGTACATGAACTACACCAAAGGGATCATCTGGATGACCAGATTTTCTTCATCTAGTGGGCCAAGGGGAACGCTGGTGATGAATTGTGAAATTCTTCCTCATTGCCCCAACTGGATGTGTACATGATGTGTCTTTCCTGTCATTGTACTGGATTCTTTGCTGTTTATGCTACAAATACTCCATCCTAACAATGGCAATGGCAGGAAAAAGCCAAGAATTGTCCAGCAAGATTCAGTAGAGAGAAAACTGTTCTGGATATCAGACATAAGTAGCTGAATCCCCATATCATGGCTTACAAATCACTGCTGGCAATAAACAAAAATACAGGGCAGAAGCAACAATGGAATAATTAAAACCAGGCAGTGCAGACTATACTAAACTGCAGGACAAAAGCTACACAGAGAGTATCAGCTGTGGAAGGAGCAATTAACCTGGCTAATGGGTCTGATACTTACATACCTCCCTTTCTGTCACAGAAAACATATGGTTGTAATTAGCTGACGTAAAGGAAATACCATCTGAAGCCCCTGTTTTCCGATTGGGATGACCTCTGGCTTGGTATGAAGACAGTTGGAAGTAGTTGCTCGGTGTTGTTTAGCTATGGATGCAGTGGGTGGGGGGCAATTTGAACAAAAAGGAGGGGATTTGCCAAGTATGTTTAAGCTACAAAACTATGCTGTAACACATAACAAGCTGAAGGAGCATTTAAAGCAAGTTGGAACTAAAATAAGCTCCATGCTACTGCCAGCTCCACAGTTGTTATTAAAGGAAAAAAAAAAAAAAAGACAGAAAATAAAGTTTCTACTTTGTTCTTATCTGGAAGTATTAGGAGCCCAACAGGTTTTCAGTGGTGTGAGAGTAATACATGCTGGGGAGGCCGACGCTTTCAATGTGTTTTACATGCTCAGACCCTTACCAGAGAATGTAAGTTAAAGTGCAGAAACATTACAACTTTTATTCAGATCAAATGAGCTAATTAAATGAGCATTTGATTCAGGTCAGATGACAATGATAGCTCATCGTCTTATCTCTTGCTTCTTTCTATGCTCTTTCTCAGATGGTTCCATAAGATGAAGCTCAACACGAGCTGGTAGTACACACTGGCAGCCAAGGAAGCCAACTGCATACTGGGCTGCATGGCCAGCAGGTCATGGGAGCTGATTCTACCCTTCTACTCTGCTCTCATGAAACCCCACCCAGCTCTGGAGTCCTCAACATAGAAAGGACATGGACCTGTTGGAATGGGTTTAGCAGAGGGCCACAAAGATGATCAGAGGGATGGAGTACCATTCCTATGAAGACCGGCTGAGCGAATTTGGCTTGTTCTTATGTAGCTCAATCATTTTCATATTATAGCAGAAAGCTGTGGTTCCCTACCCAAAAACTCCACAGCTTCAGTATTCCCATTCATAGAGATACACTGGAGATATCCAAAAAAGCATGACTTGTGAAACACATTTTAGCTTTTTTTTCCAATGAGGAGGAGGCCATTAAGCCTGGCAGGATGCCAGATAATGATAATATTCAGTCCTTCTGGGGCTGTTTTATAACTCTGCAGCTGTATTGTTGCCTATGATTTGCAGTCCCAGAGATATCACTTTGGTTTTGTTTTTCTGTTGGATTGGATAGGAGGAACTTTTCCCTTAAAAATAAAAATAAAAATTAAAATTAAAAAAGCAACTTTGTAAGGGGAAGGGGAGCTGCTGCATCTTTCAGTCACTCTAATGTCAACACTACTTAGGACAAATTTCAAGCATTCACCATCCTTAGACTCTTCCAGCTGCCTGCAATGTGCAAGAGTTGTTAAAAGACCAGAGCATGAGCCATAAAATGTGTCTGTGGGTGTTAGTTAACAATTTGCAGGTGCATATCGTCCCAGTAGAGCTTTCAAATTATATGCAATTTATAAGCTATGTTTGAAGATCATAATGGTTATGTCTGAGCAAATTAGTATCTTTTTTTGGCTTCAGTTGTTAAGAATCCCATCAAATTGGCAGGGGAGGGGACAAAAAGGAAAGGTTGTTGTTTCAAATATACAAAATTCAGACAAGAAGGTTCCTGTGTTTCATTTTGTTAAATGAATTGGGGCAAGAAAAGGTATTAGTCCAAAGACTGTAATTTTTTATGTAGTGCACCCAGAAGCAGAGAAGCAAGCAGTAGTTCGCTGACTGAAAGCTGAAATTAGGGACAAGTAATGTTTTGAGTAAAACAAGGACTAATCTACAAATATTGACCAGTTATGAATCCATCCTTTAGAGACATTTGCGTTTCTTACGTTTCTCTAGAATTCAATCTTTAAAATCTTGGTTCAACTACAGAAATGAGGACCAGGACCAGCAGTTGTAACTGTTAATGTCATGGAATATTTAACAGGTCAAAAGTTTGCAGTTGTGCTTTGAACAAACTGTTTAACTTGCTTCTTTCTCTCTATGCGATTCCTACATCATGGAGGTGTTCACAGCTTTTACCAGTTGGCTGTAAGTTGCACAATAGATGGAACCCTATAGTAAGAAGTCTGGCATAATGGAGCTCCAGGATCCTTTTAATTCCAGAATGCCCCAAAACAGCAGAGCTGCAAAGTCCATAGTCCATGTTGGGACTGTGCTTCATACTACAGAAAGAGACTTATAAAAGCTTGTACATTCTCTTCTAGGCATACTAAGCAGGATTCATTTAGCTGCACATGGAGAGCTACAACTCTCCATCCCGGCTGGTCACTCCCTATGTACATGATGTACTTAAGGGTGACGACAACTGTATGAGGAAAGACTGAAAACAACTGGGTTTGTTCAGCCTTGAGAAATGACAGCCTAGGGGAGACCTTATTGCCACATTCCACTATTTAAAGGATGGCTGCATAGAAGAGGGAGAGTCCCTTTTTACAAGGAGTCACATGGAAAAGAAGAGGGGTAATGGGTACAAGTTAATCCTGGTGAGATTATGATTGGACACAAAAGGAAAACTTTTCACAATGAGATCAGCTACTGGAATAACCTCCCTAGGGAACTGATGGATTCCCCAACACTGGATACTTTTAATGGGTCATCTTGTCTAGACTGTGCTTTTGCCAAGAAAGATGATCCTTGAGGTTCCTTCCAACGTGGAATTCTATGATTCCATAATATTTATATATAAATATACATGTATATAAAATGACTGCATTTGGCCCCTTTTCAGCACTAAAATGACATAATTATACCCCATGTTTAGTGCCATAGTATCTTATCATGATTAGAATTATGATGATTTCTAATTAAATTACTCATTGTTGGCTGGTTATGTGATTGCAATGGGTTACCACTATTCTTTTTCAGTCTAGCATTTGAGTAACACAGAAAGAGTTGCATAGCAAAGAAAGGTAGGTATGTGCACCTGTGCTCAATGGGATGAAGTCTAGTTGGAGGCCTGTATCTAGTGGAGTCCCTCAAGGATCGGTTCTGGGACCGGTATTATTCAATATATTCACCAATGACTTGGATGAGGGAGTAGAGTGCACTATCTGCAAGTTTGCTGATGACACCAAACTGGGAGGAGTGGCTGACATGCCAGAAGGCCATGTTGCCATCCAGCAAGACCTAGACAGGCTGGAGAGTTGGGTGGGGAGAAATTCAATGAAATATAACAAGGGCAAGTGTAGAGTCTTGCATCTGGGCAAGAGCAACCCCAGGTACCAGTATAGGTTGGGAAATGACCTGTTGGAGAGCAGCATAGAGGAAAGGGACCTGGGGGTCCTGGTAGACAGCAGGATGACCATGAGCCAACACTGTGCCCTTGTGGCCAGTAGGGCCAATGACATCCTGGGATGTATTAGAAGGGGTGTCGTTAGTGGGCCAAGAGAGGTTCTCCTCCCCTTCTACGCTGCCCTGGTGAGACCCCATCTGGAATAGTGTGTCCGGTTCTTGGCCCCTCAGTTCAAGAAGGACAGGGAACTGCTTGAGAAAGTCCAGAGCACGGCTAGAAAGATGTCTAGGGGAGTGGAGCATCTCCCATACGAGGAAAGGCTGAAGGAGCTGGGTCTCTTTAGCTTGGACAAGAGGAGACTGAGGGGTGACCTCATTAATGTTTATAAACATATAAAGGGTGGGTGTCAGGAGGATGGAGCCAGGCTCTTCTCAGTGAGGGCCAATGATAGGACAAGGGGCAATGGGTGCAAGCCAGAACATAAAAGGTTCCACTTAAATATGAGGAAAAACTTCTTCACAGTGAGGGTGACAGAACACTGGAACAGGCTGTCCAGAGAGGTTGTGGAGTCTCCTTCTCTGGAGATATTCAAAACCTCCCTGGACACATTCCTATGCGACCTCATCTAGATGTTCCTGCCCCAGCAGGGGGATTGGACTAGATGAGCTTTCAAGGTCCCTTCCAATTCCTGATATTCTGTGATTCTGTGATTCTGTATGTTGATACAGAATCAAGGCCTCCAGAACTGTGAGGCTGAACTCTAAGAGCAGTTCCATAACAGAATAATGCCATGCTCCGTTTCAAGATACTTCAAGCATATTTGGTGATGACAGTTAAAGTGCAATTGTCTCTAGAAAGATTATTCCTGAGATGAATCTCATCAAAGGTAGTTGCATATAGACAATATAATCACCTCTGTCTTAGGAAAAATATATACTTACCCCATTGAGACATATAGAATTGTAACTGTGAGAAAAACCAATACAACACAGAAATAAACGGACACAGAACACAATTATTTAGGCATTATTTCTCTTTGGGATGATTAGAAAAAAAGATACATTTGCACAGAATAATTGAAAAAAAATAGTTTTTTGTTGTAGGCAAAGATGAAAAACGGGCATAACAAAACACAATATCAAAAAAGTATTTCAAAACTGAGTAACTGTTTTTATCTCTGAAAATATACCTGAAAAACAGTTGAGCTTGATTAATAAGAAAAACCCTTGCTAAATAATTTCAAATTAAATTAATACCATCCTGATGAAGCGGAAAAAAAGAAAATTAGTTAAGAAAAGCTGCCTATATAGGTTTATATTAATTCATGCTTTCTTTTTTTTTTTTGACTGTAGAATTTAGAGTCCTTCTGAAAGTGTTACAGTTTTGACTTCATTACATCTTTAAAAATTAATTATATGCATCAAACTGAGTGGTAATTTAATATAAGTGATGACTCTTACCAAGTGATGCTAAAAGTACATTTTTATCTTCTTTTCAGATTCCTATAGGGAAAAAAAAAGCAGGGGGTGGGGGAGAACCTGAGGATCTATCACTGTAAAATCTAAATTACTTGATATTTTATTTTAAAGTTTCTCTGTTATCTTAAAATTTGCCATATGAAGATTTGAATGTTACATACTTTGGAAATAACTTATATGTATTCCAGGTTACACAGTGACATTCTTAGATGTATAGACACTAGCACAGACTAGCAACATTACTAATGTAAAAAAGAAGTCAAGAAACTGTAATAACAACTGAAAACAGACAGATTTTCCCTTCTGGTCCATGTATAGAGTTCACTTTGAGACATAAATAATAAAATTATTTGAAAGCTGAAGATGGACCTAAGAAAGGAACTGAAAAAGAGCAGCAAAATGTCAACTTTTTTTCTCAAACACCATGTTTTTTTCACCATAGCTGGATATTTTCATTTTATTTTTGCTGTACTAAAATAGTTAACCCCAGAACTCCACTGAGAAATAGCCTTTCCATTTCTGAGGGCACCTGGAGAGATGGAATGGAACTGCAATAGGCAATTTGTCCTACACACAATCACAGAAACAACTGCAAACACAAATAACACGTGGGAAACAGTTACACGCAGATTTTCAGCTCATTCCGCAAGAAGACTGAAATACAGCATGGTTAACCTCAGTGCACTTCTTGTAGAGTGGAGCCACATTCTTAGTCTTTTCAAAGTACTTGAGATCTGCGAGCAAGGAGAGAAAGGCAAATGCAAAACACTATTATATTTTGTAGAAAGCCAGAAGAAAGTTTCAGTACTGTGTGTTTCAATAAAAAGAAACCAAAGAGGGAAAATTTTTGCTTGGGTTTTGTTTTGTTTCTTTTCCTTTTTTAATAAATGGCTGCTAATTTTATGTCTTCCTCTGGTCAAGCTACATACTGAAAGTTTAGTGTCTAGGGCTGTGCTTCAGATCTCAAGAAGGTTTTTACTACAGTCTTGTTTCTCTGAGATTTGTTATTGGAATTGTAGCTTCTCTATGACCTAAATCACAGATCACTCCTCCAACAACTCTTCTTGAGCTGCAATGAATATGCAATCACTTCAAACTTTTTGCAGTTGATGTTCCCAAAAGCCTTGGCAGATAACCTTTTCCCTCAAAAAAACCCAACCCAAACCAAACCAACCAAGCAAACAAAAACAAAAACAAAAACAAAATCAAAACCGAAACAAACAAAAACAAACAAAAAAACCCAAACAAATATAATCCATGAACCAAAGAAAAAACATCAAAAGAAACCCCAGACAGACAAAATAAAAACTTGTAAATGCTATTTCAAGCTACTATTGTATCTACCTAGAATTAAGTTCCTTCGGTAAAATTTCCCATGGTGTTGACTTCTACTAGGTATTCTTACTTTTTTCCCATCTTCATTGTAGCTATGATATTTTCAGTATGATATGATTATTTTATTTCTTTCTACAGAGAAGCTGTATTTTTCTCAATAATAATTAACTTCAACTGTAGTATTCCTGTCCTGCTGTAGTAGCAACTTCTCACTGGGATATAATGGACTATTAGCCTCCAGTTACTGGCTATATATAGGAAAAAAGATATCTTTGTGATTCTGAAAGTATAAAATAACATCCATTCTTTCAGTATGTTATGTTTAGTGAGGAATTATATTATATTTCCATTATTTGTCATAATGAAGATGATATTTTTTAAAGTAAGGAAACTGAAATGTCCCTAACTTCATTTGGGTTGAAAGCTTTTTGTTTGTTTGCTTGTTTGAGAAAACATAGTTTTATTTTTAAATTTGGCTTTCTCTAGAGGAAAAAAAAAAGTCTCTACAAAGGTCTGAAAAACATTTTATTCAGTTTTCAGGCAATTGGCACAATGTTGTTTTCATAACTGGAAGCAGACCTCTTGTTATTCAAAGTACTGCCATAGTGCATTGAAGGTGTTTAGTTCCTGGCTTAGTGCCCTCTTGAGATTTTTATCATTGCTAACTGAGTCACATGAACTGTCTAGGAGACAGCAAAAGGGGTTTATAACAACAAATATAGTCCAGTGAGATTAAGTTACTCATAGTGTAAAAGAAGGATGTAGAATCTTAAGTATTTGTCTTCTACTTAATGTTTCTAGTATTTTCCAAAGAAGGCAAATATGTCTTCAGAAAGATTCAGATAATTTCACCAAATCTTGTCATATAAATTCTTGATCAAAAATCTACTTTAAGATGCAATAGATTGGTTTGTTTGTTTGTGTTAATAGAGAATTTATGGGTAAAGACCAGTGCTACAATCCTCCTTTTCATTAGTAGCAAATACTCAACCTTTCAGAGGTCAGTTTTATCCTTAAATATGATCACTCTTATTAAAAACTTAAAATTTGAATAAAGGACTGTAAGCAGTTTATTAAAAAAGAGAAAGTTAAATGAAGATTTGACAGATAAAAATAATACAGGTTTCCTATCAGCTGGCAAAAAAGGGTAGCAGTGTCAGAATATTTAAGTGTGTGGCAAGTCATGTTATGGATGAGAGGATTGGAAGCATTTTGTGAACCCTCTAGAACTTATTTTCAAAGGTTTTGATGTCAGGAAATGTGTTCTATTTTAGAAAACATTATTTCCTGTCATTTAAAGCATTGTGTGTCAAGTAAGACTTAATTACTAAAATCTGGGGGTTTAAACTTAGTGGAGGTTTTAGCCAAGCCACCAATAAAGATTTTTGTGTGGAAATAAGTCTTGCTCTGTTTCTAAAAAAACTGAAGGATGCGCTCTAAACTTTTGTACAGAAAGCCAGACACCTTCAGTTTTGAAACAGATAAGTTTAACTACAACCTCAAAAGGTTCTGAATTATGTTGTCATTTATAACACACATTCTTAATTTTCTCACATTCCTCTGCCATATGTATGTGAGGGAAAGATGAGCAAATAAGCATTCTCTGACTAGGAAGTAGGGAGTTGGGCCCCTTTGGATCACAGGGTTCAGATGGACAAAAAGATCCAATCACATCTCATTTGATAAGGACTTTTTGTTAATTACCACTCCATTAGAGACTGAAAGTTATGAAACTGATGGTAGTTACATGTTTGTATATATTTTTATATATCCTTAATTTATGATGATCATGGAGATTTATGAAGAATATACAAGTTGGGGGGGCGCTTAGCATACATTCAGACAATTAGGTTATATATTATTTTAGAGAAATTAGGGTTTTCTAAAGTTCATTTGTTGATTCCTGAATATTAATGGGATTTATGTCAGGGACACATGTGACTATATCAGCTGCAATCTAAGTTTTAGAACAATCTAACCTTACAGGTTCTTACTTATGCAAAATCAGTGCAAAGTTAAGAGTACATATTATCTACTTTGTTTTGGAAGTTTTGGAAACAGACTGCTATTTCATTGCAGACCTATAAATTCAAAGTGAAGGCTTGTCACAATATTTCTCACAGTGCTCTTACAAGTAGTCTTGGAATGTAACCATTCCTTGTGATCTCCTGTCCCACTTTTCCATTGTTCACACTGGTAAGTGCAACAGAGATTTCAGACAACTTATGGGTAATAAAAGAAGAAACTTACACATTTCATTAATTATTCACTTTCTTTTTTAGTCTAGTTTTTTGTGGTTTGGGGTTTTTTTTCTGTTGACCTCTACATTGCGGTTCACTTGTCAAAGCACTTTGTAAAAAAGTACACAAATATAAGAGATAGCACAAATTAGAAGAAGCAATGGAATCTTCCTCCTAATATATAAAAGTCATAATGGACTGAAACTAGCAAAGTGATATTGACAGGATTTTTCATCAGCTGCATATGGAAGGGAGAAAAAATAAATTAATGGAAGAATGATAAAAGTATTTTTAGTCAAAGAATATATATTAGAATAAATAGGATTACCTCTGACAGCCACCTTCAGAGAAACTAATAAGAGAGCACTGCTTTACTCAGACCTACATTGCACTGACAAGAAAGAAGCAAAAATGAGAAAAGCAAGCTGTGAAAAGGAGAGGAAGAAAATAATACAGCTTATAAAAAAATATCTCAAAAAAGACAAAAGGCTTTTGAGAAGCAGGGACACAAGAGGCAGTGGAGAGGGATACAGGCTCAGAATGATTAGAGTCCAAGTACAGACTGACTCTGGAGACTCCATATATCTAAACAACTCACCAGTGTCCACTTTAAAAAATGCAGATCTGGAGCTTGACAAAACCAGGTTTAGTGGTAATGCAGAACAAAGAACAAGTACCTGATTATGTAAAATGCACCTATATGGTACATTTGGATTCACCATGAACTTGCATACAAGTGAAGAAACACCAAGCTGTTGAAGCAATGTTAGCAAACAGATAAAGTGGATAAGGAGTAAGGAAGATGAAAACACTAGCATCATAGTCCTCCTGGTGGAGGAATCAGGATGCTTCCAACTCACTACTCCACACATACTAGACTAAAGCTATCAATGTTATAATCCCAAGAAGCGGAAAAGTGAACATCACCCCATGAAGAGGATTAGAAGCTAGCAATTATGTCTATAAATTTAGACCCCACCTAGAGTACTTTGTCCAGCTCTGGAGCCTCTAAGATAAAGAGGACATGGGCCTGTTAGAGCAAGTCCAAAGGGCCACAAAAATGCTCAGAGAGCTGGAGCACTTCTCCTAAGAAGACAGGCCAAGAGAGTTGGGGTTGTTCTGTCTGAAGAAGAGAAAGCTCTGGGGAGACTTTATTGCGGTCTTTCAGTACTTAAAGAGGAACTACAGGAAAGAAGGGGAGGGACCCTTCATCAGGGAGTGTAGTGACAGGATGAGGCATAATGATTTTAAACTCGAAGAGCGTAGGTTTAGATTAGACATGAGGAAGAAATTGTTTCCTGTGAGGGTTGTGAGACATCGGAACAGGTTGCTCAGGGAAGTTGTGGATGCCCTATCCCTTGAAGTGCTGAAAGACATGCTAGATGGGGCTTTGAGCAACCTGGTCTAGTGGGAGATATCTCTGCCTGTGGTAGGGGCGTTGGAACCCAATGATCTGTAAGGCACCTTCCAACTCGAACCATTTTATGATTCTATATTTATAATAAATCTGAATAATAATATTTAGGTTTTTTTCTTTTTTTTTTTTTTCATTGTCTGTAATAATTAGATCTGGATTAATAATAATTCTGTGATTAGACTGTTAGGATTTCAAACATACTATCAATAGCCTCTTGGTTTTTCATATAACGTGTTTTCTCTTTTGCTCATAAAGAGTTCTTGAGCAATAGATTGCTCTGCAGGGCTCTGGAGCAGGCAAGTAAATAGGAAGGACTCCTTTATGGGCTACTTTGATAAACATTGAGAAGTGGTAACACCCATAGAAAAGGGACATCACCTAATAGGTAATGAGAACTGCCTGGTTTGCTATGACTAAAAAGTGACCTCTGTCTTCCTAAGATCCGAAGAGCTGGTTACTCTCTCAGACAGTCAAAAGGCGGCCACAGCTGTGGAAAACAAAGCAGCTGTTAAACGTTATCAAATCCACCAAAGACTGCCTCACTTATAATAAAATAGAGAATCAGCCTGATTGTTCAAATGCCAGTTCCAGTAGATGATCTTTAGAAAGACAAATTCCTCAATGCTGCATATACATGAAACTGAAAGAAAAGAATCTGAACTCATGTTCCTAAAGCTGATTGATCACATTAAAATCCGCTTTTCTTGGTACAGCCTGTTACCTCTCTGTTATGGGGTTAGGGAATGCATTTTAATAGCTCAATGTGAAGTTCATAAGAGGATCATATGCCTTAATATTATTTTGAGTATTATTTTTTAATGCTTTCCAGCTCATTTCCTTTTTTCCTGCTGATACCACGAAAAGGTCTGCCAAGAACACACTGGCAAATGGTAACGACTCAAATAATGAACACCTCATCCAATGTTTTGTGGATAATTAGGGGATTACATGTTTTCAAGAATAAGGCCACCATTTATTAGTCATAAATTGTTCATTTCTCTGGATTTTTATTACCTTATGTCACTATTATTTTTAAAGCTTTTAAAGGCACATAAATATTCCAATTTTTAACATTCAGAGCTCCAACTCCAACATGAATATAAAACAAACTTCCACCAGATCTCCCAAAAGTTATTTCATGTCATTCATGAGCAACAGCTTAATTCAGTCAATACAGGTATGTCTGATAGTTGGCTGGCTGCTACTAGCTGTAGGTTTGCAATGTACTCCAGTAGAAATAATAGCAAAGTTAACAGGAGATACATTAAGTGGTTATTCATTAGAATGGTTCTACAGATTCCTGTGTTGGGGGGGCAGAGGGAGGAGGCGATGGGGAAGGGGGTTATTCAAGTTTCCATAACTTGGCATTATCTTCTGCCATATTACTAACTGAATCTTTAATGAATTACAGAATAATTTATTGTGTTTGCGTATTTGACAAATGAGCTATTTTATGTAGTTGCTTTCTTAGAGTATCCTGCCTCATCGATTAACGTAGGAGAACAGAATAGCAATTCTTTTACCCTTAAGAGATAACATTTGTAATGTGATGATCACTTTAGACCAAAAAATTGTCTTTTTGGAGATTATATTTTGATTTTTTTTTGGTAGAACAAAAGTTAACTAAGTAAACCAGGAAGGACAAATACAATATACAAATAGCTACAATACCAAGGATACACTTTTGACTCTAGTTTTGGTGAAGGTTTAAATACCCAGCAGTTAATGTCAAATATAAGAACATCTAACAAACCAGGATCAGTCAATCATGTCAGTCTGTATACTATCTCTCAATGAAAACTGTCCTCACTATCATGGAAATAATTTTGCGATTTTCAGATTCATTTTTCATTCAAGTGAAATGTAAAAACCTTTTAGATGCAGGGTTTTTTTCTTTTTCTTTGGTTTGGTTTGGGTTGGTTTTTTTTTAGTCAATGTTTCAGTCCTACTTGGCTGGATCTTCAGCTGTCAATCTGCATAACTCTAAGAATTCCCAGGTAGCCATGCTGATATACGTCAGCTGTGGAAATGGTCTGTTTGGGGGAATACAAGTTGTTCTAATCGTCATGGATAAGTGTAAAGGAGTGCCCATATAGTCTATAAACCAAAAATCTTACAAACATTTATCAAAGTTATTAAACATAACCAAAATCAGTGATATAACTTACTGGACTTGGGCATTTTTGGTGCCACGGGAAGGATGAACTGGTATATTTTTTCTCAGCTTCTGATTCAGAAGTTATCGTGGGACCATTTAGAGTAAGAATTTGCATTTATCAAGTTCTTCACAAACTGAAATATCATGTTTTCAAGGTAATGAATGGGGAAGAAAAGGACAGTAAATGATTATAAGGAGGAATGCAGTGAAAATATCAAATAAGCAAGTCCAATGTCAGTAGCATAAGCAAAGATATTAACACTGAGGAATAACAAATACCTCTTTCTACTTGGAGCTCCTTTTTGAGCTGTAACCTTTAGGTTTGAAACCTTATTTACTTCCCTGGGGTGAAGACTGGGGAACAGCTTTTCCTACAAAGGCAAATGACTTCTACTTTACTGTGGTTCACATCCTAATCCCCAAATCATCCCCATTACACAGACAACTCCTGGGATCTCTCTTGGAACAAACAAGTTATTTTTCTCCTGGATGAAACATAAGATTTTTCTTGTTCTGGGAAAAAACTTTTCCACAGATTACATCCAGGAAGTGGAAGGGAGTTTTGCACCTCCTAGTTGATCAGTCACCCAAGGTTATCCTCAGCAGGTCTTTCACACTCCAGCATTCCTGGGTGCCCTCTTATCATTCTCTAAAATACGCAACAGATGCTCTGCTTCATTAGAGAGCATTAATTTTGTGATCTTTTGCATTATTTCAAACACTTTAAACAAACAAAAAAGAAAACCCACCAAAACAAACAAACAAAAAATCCAACAAGACCCTAAAATCTCAAATAAAAGTAGTTATTTGTGTCTCTGGGTTCTGCTAGGTGGGCCCAAGAAAAGGCCAGTACAAGAAAAGACAGTCAGTTTGTTCTATAGGGGACTATCACTGAGCAGTGTGACTGCAAACTGATCTGCCGTTTCTGGTAAGGGATACAGATTGTTCAACCACTCAGAAATTGTTCTCTGAGTGGATACCTTTCTAAAACAGGGCTTTCAGAGCTAAGACAATGCCATAGTTTTCATCATGAGACTGACAAAATTATTTTAATTATTTTTTCCATTTTTAAGTTCTGATGTTTTGCTGGTTGTTTTGGTGGTTTTTTTTTAATTAATGAGTTGAGGGAAAAATATATATATCTATACAACAAAAAAAAATAAATTTAAGAATGGAGTCCAGTGGATAACCTGCATTCAGGCAGCAAAAGATAAGCTGTGTGTATGGTTTATTTCTCTTTAGCAAGATCTCTTCTACAGAAAACTAAAGAAACAGAGGAGGCTTTCTTAAATGAGTATATACTGTTTTCTTCACTAACTTTACTTCATGTAATGGAAAAAGAAACAAAAGTAAATGCTACTTAATTTAGTTAGTTTAATCTTGTGTCTACATACAAATAACTCAACAGATCTATGGTATAAGAAGGAACATAATCTGGTTTATATGCAAAGTAAGTTTGCCTAAAAGTTAATGGAAATGTTATTAGTATGGTCTTTCCTAGCCTCAAAAGAAAAACTGGATTTTAATAAAAGTTAACTTTCTCCTATTAAATTGGATTTAAAAGAAAATGTAATTTGTAAAAATAAACTTTCTTTATTAATGATTACAAAGCTCTGTACATATAAGAAGAATTTAGGTCGTTCTTTTATGTCCTGTTATTAGTAGAACTTTTAAAAAGATATGAGAGCTATATTTTAGCATATTGCCAATGAAAATTGTCCTTTTAGAGCAAGAGAATATGAGTCACCACATATGGAAAAATGTGATGGAGGAAAAGGATAATATCTGTATTACAAAAATATATAAACGCTTCATAGAAGTATATCCATCTAAGAAGAATCGCATACAAACAACTTACTGATTCTCATCTATGATTTACAGCTTGTTAGGAATCGAACAGCTGGTCATCTTCTCAGTAGGACTGATACAAATTCAGTTGAAGGGGCTAAGAATTCCTTTGCCCCTTCCATGGATGAAATGAGCTCAGTGAGGAACACAGAGAAGCAAACACAAAAATTTTGTGGGGTAAAATAGTTCCTCTTGCAAGATGACCTTGTAGCTGATACAGTTTAGTGCTGGCCATTTAATGGTTGTCCTGTATGTGCTCTATGATGGTACTCAAGATGATCTGCTTTCCCCGGCACCAAGGTCAGACCGTAGTTCCCCAGATCCTGCTTTCAGCCCTTCTTGTAGATGGGCGTCACATTTGCTAACCTCCAGTCAACTGGGACCTCCTCAGTTAGCCAGGAATGTTGATATATGATTGAAAGTCGCTTGATGAGCTCTCCTGCCAGCGTCCTCAGTACCTTTGGGTGGATCCTGTCCAGCCCAATAGACTTGCATGTTTCTAAGTGTAGTAGCTGGTCAGCTGGTCACTAACCATTTCCTCTTGCATTATGGGGGCTTCATTCTGCTCCCTGTCCCTGCCTTCCAGCTCAGGGGGCTGAGTACTTGGAGAAAACTGATCTTACTGTTAAAGACTGAGTCAAAGAAGGCATTTAGTACCTCAGCCTTTTCCTCATCCACCATCTCTCTTTCGCCCCACATCCAGCAAAGGATGGAGATTCTCCTTCGCCCTCCATTTATTGCTAATGTGTTTACAGAAACATTTTTTATTACTTTTTACAGCAGTAGCCAAATTAAGTTCTGGCTGGGCTTTGACCCTTCTAGCTTTCTGCCTGCATAACCATGGGACATCCTTGTAGTCCTCATGAGTGGCCTACCCCTTCTTCCAAAGGTCATAAATGCATCTTTTGCACATGAGTTCCAGCCAAAGCTCTTTGTTCAGCCAGGCCAGTCATCTTCCCCCCAGCTCGTTTTTTGTCTCATGGGGACTGCCTGCTCCTACACCTTTAATACTTCTTTACTGAAAAGTATCCAGCCTTCCTGGACTCCTTTTCCCTTCAGCTCTATCTCCCAAGGGATTCTGTCCACCAGGCTCCTAAACAGGTCAAACTCTGCCCTCCAGAAGTCCGAGGTTCTGCTGATCCCCCTCCTTAATTCTCCAAGGATTGAAGAAGGCACAGATCAGACTCATAGTTACATGACAGCTGCTGCTTATAATTCTACCAATGCAAAGTGTCATGAACTTGGCTTTACAGTTTAGTTAAGCCAGGTTTATGGTTACTTTACATTGCCAAAGTGCAGCAAAGCATCTAGAAAGTACCACTGTGTTTAGTCTTCATATGGTAAATGTATAAACTGTAGCACTGGTAGTAGTAACTCATCCAGTTCATTGTCCAGGTTCCCTCGGTAGTGTTGGCATGTGTCTAAAAAGTTATTTAAGTGTTTAATTGTAATTAATTTCATCTGGGTTTTTTGACATGATTCATGTTCTTTTAAACTAAGTTACACTTCACTGAATAGCTAGAAATATGATCTTTTTGAACAAGAGAGGTGCCAAGTCTCTTCTAGTACTGGAAGGTGTACTGCTGTTACCTATATCATGCCATATCAATTACCTATGAAAGTCAATTCCTTAGTTTGCAATAGCGTAATAAAATCTACATGCAAAGAACCACATAACCATGCAGACTATATATAGTATCAAGGCTCAAATATTTATCAGAACTACTGTGTCTATATTAGTAATGTATGGACAAGTAAATATCATGAATGTGTTTAGAGTGCTTTGAGCAATGAATCTGTGCAACTTTTCACAACCTCTTACTTAGCAGTTAAAAACTTGCTTTACTGACAAAGAAACATGACTAAGATAGCACTGCAGACTGATATAGTATGTTACATATTTTCCCCTTCTCAAAGCAATATAAGAAAATATGTATTAACTTTCAGCCTGTGAAAACCAAGCAGTCCAATAAGGAAAAGTGGCCTATTGACAAACCTATTTTATAAAAGGAAGTCTTTGAATTAGCAGCCTTCTGGGAAATATCACTACGAATTATTCAACCATCTAACTGAACTTGTGTTGAACCATTTTCCTTTTCCTTTCCTTTGAAGGGTTTTGCAGAAGCTCAAGAAAAAGTCAAAACTTCCTTGTTCCTGAATAATGAATGCAGACTGTTCCTCACTCCAGTAAACACTGCATTTTTGTAAAGAAAGAGAACAGCTGGTGCATGAAATCAAGCTTACTCAAGATTACAATAAAACTTCTCTCAAGATATATCTTTAGATAAACATCAGCCTGCAATCCTTTTCTGCATGAATATGAAACCTATTAAACAGTAAAGGCAGGAATATTTGCCTTGTATGTGTGAGGTGGTGTGTTCGGCCTAGCAGAAAGGCTTCTTATCCATCTAGGCTCCCACAGGCCTGTGGAATAAAAGTGGGTTGTGCATCAGTGGTTTTCTGTGGGCTCCCAGACCATGTCAAACAGTCTATGACATGCTCTTCATTCAGTATATGGGAAATATCGCTTTGCAACCTGGTGCCAGGAAGGGAGAGTAGCTGGGAGGGGAGAATATAGGGGCTTAAAGACATTCAACAGTAAATGTACATTCCAAAGAGTGGTTAATGGTCAAGAAAATCAGGGGTTCACTGAGGCAAGACAGAGAGGAATGTCCAACTTGTTCTTTTGATTGATGGTCAGCAGAATGCCAAGGATCAAGAGAAAATAAGCACAAAAAGACATTTCAGTATGGAAAACAAGGCATTAATAGTGAATATCATGCCTAACACTGATGATGATTTATAGTCTGGCTTGCAGACAAAACCACCGATCTGGTACTGCTAATAACACGAGAGGCATGGAAAACTCCAAGGCCTTTTTCAAAAATGATAGAGTACACAAGAGCCGCAAAGTTTCTTTTGGTGGTTTGTTTCCCTTTTAGAATCTCCTGTAATCATTCAATTTGCAAGGCCATCAATCCAGAAAAAGTTTTAAGGTGCCAGTTTAAGACTGAAACTGAAAATATTTCTGGTCAAGAAATACAGTTCTAGCTTCTTGCATGAGGCAGAGTAAATCTAACTTCATGATGTGAAGTAATCGGGTTTGAGGTTCTTACACCTATAGAAAAACATTTATATGACAGGTTTATGTTCTGACAGTAAGTATATGACAAAAACTGTTTTTTTCAGGGAACACATGGTTTACACATGATAATTTATTTTTCTAAAAAGGAATTTATTTCAAATGAGCTTTAGTATCTCCATTTTTTTCTTAACTGTGATAAAATGCGCACTATAAAATGCACTGCTCTGCAACTCAGTTCTTCCTTTGCCCAAGGAGATTTGAATAGCAGTCTCTCAGCTTACAAAATATCCCAACTGCCAGGTAACAGAGTCATTCTATTATATGTTATCTCAACTTGTATTTAATTTATAAAAAGTTACTCCAGGCAGAGACACTAAGGGAGACATTTGAAAATACTCCTGATAATTAAGCAATTTACCTGAAAAGTTATTTACACTGTTTCAATCCCCGTTCTGAATTGGACAAAGATGTGAACAGTTAGGCTACAAGATATTCTTAGGAAGCTTATTTCAATCTTTCCTGTTGACATTGTTCCACTTTAGATAAAATTTTCAAAAGGTCATTGAGATGGAGAACAAGAATAGCTCTCCAGCCTTCTAGCTAGGACACTCTCCCAGGACATGGGAACACATGGATCACCTCTCTCCAGTAAATATTTAATTGAGTATATGCACTGGAACAGTGTCAACAGAAGACACTAAGAGAGCCCTTTTATGTTAGTTTTAAGTGAAGGGCAACCACTTAGAAGTGTGAGATGTGGATTTGAAATGATTCATGCAGGAGGGTGAACCAAATACAGTTTTTCACATCCTGCATAGTGCTGCTTGAGTCCCTGAGCATATGAAAAATTCCTCTTCTTTGGGCTACTTGAGTTTTGGATTGGATTTTTTTTTTTTTAATAGCATAAATGGCCACAATTTCTTCATGGATTTATTTATTAGTGTCATGGTTTAACCCCAGCTGACAGTTAGGACCACAAGACTGCTTGCTTAGTCTAATCCCTGGTGAGATAGGAGAGAGAATCAGAAAAGCAAAATAAAAAAAAAAAACTTGTGGCTTGAGATCAAGACAGTTTAATAGGAACTGCAAAAAACATGGACTCTAGCAAAGCAAAACAAGGAATTCGTTCACTGCTTTCCATTGTTCAGCCATCTCCAGGAAAGCAGGGTTCCATCACACATAATGGTTACTTAGGAAAACAAATGCCCTAACTCTGAATGAGCTCTGTTTCCTTCTTCTTCCCTCAGGTTTAGATACACAAGGTATGGAATAACACTTTGGTCAGCTGGGGTCAGTTGTTCCGGCTGTGCCCCCTCCCAACTTTCTGTGCATTCCCAGCCTACTCCCTGGTGGAGCAATATGAGGAACAGAAAAGGTCTTGACTGCTTAGCAGCAACCAAAATCACCAGTGTGCTATCAACAGTATTTTCATCCCAAATCCAAAACATAGCAATATATGAATATGATCTGTATTACATGCTATTTCTTGCTTCCTTCTTCAGTCCTTCTTCCACCAAACTGCTGTGGAATTCCTAGTATCCCTAAAAATTAAATGTAGTCTTACTCTGCTCTAAATACAAAAACTTGGTCTCCTTTTGGCACATTTTTTTTCAAGATATTAAACTTAAACAATTTTGAATGTTTTAAAAAACCTTTTTTTTTTAAAACTGAAAAGTATGCATATATGTGTTTAATAGAAAGAGAGAGAGAAATTTGTTATTTATCACCAGTTGACTGAAATACACAATTCTCAAGTCATGTTGGGATAACTTTGTTTCACTACCATTCAAAACACTAATGCAAGAATATATCATTCCTACCTTCAGATATGCTCAAATAGCTATGTTTATGCATATATGTTCAAACACACAAGTATATGTGCATATAAAAATTTCAGAAGAAAAATTAGCCTCTCAAGCACAGCATTAAATGCGAATGCTGATGATTTATTTCAATTTATGTGGCTCATTTTCTTTTTGGCTTTTATATTGAAGGGGGAAAAAATGTGTTTATATTGGCAAAACTTCTTTGCATGTACTGAGCTACATATAGTGCTTCTGAAATTGAGAGGCCCTTTTAAAAAGGACATGCTTGAAAAGCTTTTTGCTCTTACATGTATAGTTTCAAAGAGGAAAAGCATTGTATTCTATCATAATTTTCACACAGGTATTTTACCTTAGGATATATCACTTGTGCTATTTTAGAAAGTATCACAGAAATGTCATTCTGCTGTATTTTCATTCCTTTTTGTAACTCCGTATCCAGGAGAGACAACACCCTTTAAAGTATGAGAGTGGTGTTCTCCCCTTGAAATTCTCTTCTTCAGCATAGCATGAAACTTTCAGCCTTGCATTATGGACCTGTGGTCATTCTTGTAGCTTGAAAAATCACCTAAGTAATTAATATTCACTTCCAGACCTATTTCTGGCTTTACATTTTTCTGAATCGTGGTGTATTGTTATTCATTATATTGTTCCAACTCATTAAGAGATAAAAGTGAAAGAGCTGAATTCAGAATTAAAATGAGAGTGGGAGAGTTTTCATTTATAATATAACTTTTCAAAGCTACTTTTGGTTGAGGAGGGGAACAACCATCTAGTAGATGATACTTATTTTGTCTGAACAAGTATGTATCTTTTAAGTCTTTCTCACAAAGTTGTCTTAAAATTCTATTACATGGAATACTTTGTCTAATTTATCCAGATGTTTCCACAAATTTTTAGCAGAAGAACATAAAAATATC
This sequence comes from Nycticryphes semicollaris, assembly GCA_013400055.1. Classification (NCBI taxonomy): domain Eukaryota; kingdom Metazoa; phylum Chordata; class Aves; order Charadriiformes; family Rostratulidae; genus Nycticryphes; species Nycticryphes semicollaris. The sequence continues at coordinate 73,963 of VXBJ01003451.1, forward strand.
TGATAGGCTTAGATCCATGGCCCATCCATGCCGGTGATCCGCTTCCAGGTTTGGCAGTGGGAGATGCTACTTGGGAAAAGCATGCAAACCTGGCTGCAAACCTCCTTCTTAGAATCATAGAATTGTCTAGGTTGGACAGGACCTTTAAGATCATCTAGTCCAACCATCAACCTCACTCTGATAAAAAGCAACAACCTATCACTAATCCATGTCACTAAGCACTATTTCAACCCATCTTTTAAATACCTCCAGAGTTGGTGCCTCAACCATCTTCCTGGGCTTAATAACCCTTTCAGTGTAAACATTTTTCCTGATATCCAATCTGAACCTCCCCTGGTGCAACTTGAGGCCATTTCCCCTTGTCCTATCACCTGTGACCTGGGAGAAAAGACTGACCCCCGCCTCTCTACAGCCTCCTTTCAGGTAGTTGTAGAAAGCAACAAGGAGAAAGAAAACCTGAAAGGAGGGAGGAATGGAAAGGCTGGGCCAAAGCACAAACCAGAACGCTTCCAAACTTCTGAGTTTAAATGGTCTCTGTAATGACATCCCATGCATCCCAATATAATGGAGAAAGCTCAGGGTGCGCCACACCCTTTTTTACCCAGCTCAATAAAACGAAGACTCAAGGAAGCATGCTGACAGGCAGGTGTAACATGTTCTTATCACTTCTGCAGCATGAGTAATCAGGAGAACAGGGCTTTGTGGCAGACAAAACCATGTAGTTGCTGGTCAACCTAGATGCAGCACATGGTTATGAAGAATTTTCAGCTTGTTAGGAGGCATTATTCTGTTGTCAAATGTAAAGGTGATTTTGTAGTTCACTTAGGCAGGAGGCTTCACAGCTAAGCCAAGCAGAAGGAATGTAGGAGCACTGCTCTGACAATAGCTCTGGTGTGTGACCACTGCCTTCAGAGAGGCTGAATTTGGCCTATGCATAGTATAAAGAAAATGTAGGAACAGGGAGAGGCACCTGTGAAACCTTTCTTTCTTCAAGCCTGGGTTCGAGGCCCAGAACCCCAGTGAGTCAGTCATTTCAGTCCGTGAAAAGAAATAGCAAATATATCTGACAACAAGAGAAAATATTGCAGCTCTACTCCCATTGAGATGTAATACAACCTATTCATCTGCCCAGTAGAGAAATCTCATCTCTTTGTACATATGGACATAAAATCAGGTGAGGGAACAGAGCACACATAATAAAGGCAAAATACATTCCCTAAAAAGGAGACTTTGGCAAGGTGGTTATCTTTAAGTTTCTTCATAGTCTGTTTAATTATTTTGTAATTTCATGTATTTCATGCACATAAAAGGTATACATATATACATACACAGGAAGATGCTCCCAACCCACTGTCCTGAGCCTTTTGAGCCTCTCTTTTGCAAAATCTGTAGTAAAATAAATATTTAGGTGTATTACAACAAATAGGCAGGATACAAAGCAGAACTAATAGCAATAATCAAATATTCTTACTACAGTAATTCTTATCCTTCTTTCCCCAGTAACCAGTTCCCTAATTTTACGAGCCTTTGATTCTTGCTGCTTCCCAGGCCTTTGCTCTTACTGAAGCTCACTCTTGAAAAATTTGTCAGTGACAGTTGCAATAAATAACACCACCTTGAAGTAATATCTGGAGGGTTTTGGTTTTTTTGTGATTAAACTTATTTCATTTACATTGTGACATGTAGCATAAACATAAGCATGGATGTATCTGACATGGGGAAACCTGTTAAAAACATATAGAAGATACATTCAGATTCTTCCTTTTTTGTGGCTTCTATTTACAAAGTTTTGAGAATTTTCAATGCTCAAAACATGAAGCCAATGAAACGTTTCTCAGGAGCAATGCTGCAGAAATGCAGTAAGTCATTTAGAGAAACTTGCAACACATGTTCAGGTATCTTTTACTGACATCAGTTTGATTTGGCAAATTCATTAGGTCCTGACACAAACATCTCTATTGCAAAGCCTAAAAAAGAAAAAATTCTCATTCATTTTTAGTAAACCAAGAAGTTCTTTGAGCATCAGAACTCCTGAAGCCTGATTTCTGATAGATTTTCTTCTCATGGTTGACTGCAAGCTTTGATTGAAACTTTCTCCATAAAGATTCTTTGTTATGTATTCTTTGGTGTTTGGTAACAGAGAGACTTAGCTGTAGTCAGCAATAGCACACAGTCATCAACAATTCTAATATTATTTTTCATCAGTGTACCTGCATATTTCTTAAAGAAACACCTTTGTCTGTGAGAGCTCTCCCTTATGTCCAATTTGACTGAAATCAGTTACAATTTTTCAGTGTGTAGATTATTTGCTTGATTTTAGGAGAGGAGAAAAGAAAAGAACAGAATGAGACATACAGAGAAAAAGGTAAAAAAAAGAGTATGATGGCATAAACCTTGTTTCCTTGAGAAATTGTACTAAACCCTTCAATAATAGAACAAAAGTCTTCCATAGCCATGATCAGCTCTGGTCTTAAATGACACTTTTCCTGTATTAGCATATAATGCTGTCCAGTCCTGATCCCATCCTATTACTAGGTAGCTAAGGAAATCTTCAAGGGCAAGAGAACCAGAAAAAAGCTTATTTAGGCTTTAAAAGCATTTTCAAAGTAAGGGCCAATGTTTTAGAAGATGTAAACCAGCATGGATTCTGGGACAAGATAATTCAAATAGCATTTATGCACTATGAAGAAAAAATCAGCCAGTAAAACAAATACTTTCTACCTTGAGTAATTGCCAAAAGGTAGAAAGAAATGACTGACATAGATAAACCCAAAATCTCAGTCACTATAATATCTCCTATGGCATTATTTGAAGGAAAAGATAGTCTGTTCAGGAGTGATTCGTTGCCACAGTACTGAAATACATAAGGATAAACACTTGTACAAACAGTTGTGTGTACAGATCATTGATTCGCAAGTGCATTTACAATACTCTCATGGGCCTACCAAGAACTTCATATGCTGTCACTATGTGAAAACACATTCTTTCAAATAATCACAGTATTTCCCCTTACCTGTCAAAACTATGACCACTGGGAACAAGGCTGAATACAACATGGACCTGACAAGAACTAATTTGAAAAGCACTGCTATAGGTTTGTGGACCACGATATATTGATACTTTACTGGCTTTCAGACTTCCATACATTTTTATCAATTTCCATTGAAATGCAAAGTAAAAATGGCACTGAATAGACCTTTACTCAAGAACGATATCAAAGAGCCAAATATACGTATAGGAAATTACACTGTTATCACCTTCTTTGATAATGGTATCTAAATACCCCACCTGCCTACTTGTAATAATTTTTCCCTTCATAAGGGTGTTATTCTACCATTACAAACATATTTTAATAGGTGTTTTCTAAAATCCAGGATAATCCAACAGTGTGTGCATATACTGAGAGCATACATGTGCTACTCATGTTGATTGACCCTGATCCCTCACAATAAGGACATTGAATGAAGTTTTATTTCTTATGAATACTCTTACTTGCATGGCTTATTTGCTAACCATGGGAGGTGGGCGTTTAATCTGTCAAACATTTGTAAAACACCAAAAGCAATGCAACCTTTGACCTGGGTCACTGAAACTGCACCTACTTCTTGTGATTTTTCTGTTCACCCAGCCTGTTTCATATATTTGTCCCATGCCTTATGAAGCATGCAGACAGAGTATGATCTTTGACATTTAGCCACCTGTGTCCCATACTTTTTGTGTGAAAGAAATAAATGACAGGCCTGGAGATTAAGACCAGGCGTCTCTCTCTCTTTCTCTTTCTGTCTCTCTTTTTCCTGTATCTTTTTCTTTTTTATTTTTTTTCCTTAATTCAGGTGTTTTGCCAGATGAGCTGCAAGACCTATCTGTGCTATAAGCTATAAAAGTTTATTTCTATTTCTACTGAACTTTTCCTAGGTATGTATTACCTAGCTATACATCATCCACCATCTTTCTATTTTGTGCAAAATACTGAGATTAGTTTATGCTCCCAATAAAACTGACAGTACAGTCGTCATTGGTTTCAACATGAATGATGAGAGACATGACATTGCTTTTTCACAGTACATTAAATAAAAGAAAAAAGATATTTTTTTTTCATCTGAAACATATTTCTATTTCTTTCCTAGCTTTAATGCTACAGCATGCTGATTCTTTTCTACATAAATATAGGGATATAATTCATTTTAGTCATCCTTTTGCTCAAAACGCATTTTGAAGTGAAAAAAAAGAGGGAAGTTAATTTGGGCAACTTAAGGCATAGGTATCCAGTGTTGTTGTAGACACTCGAGTGTGTTGTTGGGCTACCATCTCCTTATGTGAAAGGGCACAGATCTCTCTCTCTCATAGGTCATATTTGTTGGCCAAATCTGGATGTCCAAATAACATCAGTGCTGTGTCTCAAATGATACAACATGCTTACATTTAGGAAAATGAACCATACTCCTAACAGCTTCCTTTTTTCTAGTGGTAACTCACTGAAATGAATCCTACTCACACTCTTCAAATACCATAATTAATTTCAGTAGGAAACATTTGTAGGTTAGGCAGAATATTACGCTGGCTGATCCTCAGTGAATACAGGAGACTCCAGGAGCCAATATTAGTTTAGACTAATAGTAAGTCAGCGGAACTCTGTTGACTCCAATATTTTATGGAATTAATTAAAAGCTACAGCTGAGATTTATTTCTTTGACATAGTAGCTAAATATCACACTACTTATTCTACTTTTGCTGTTTGCTGAAGTCACATTCAGTAGATGAACACCGTCAAGTTAATGTAAAATTAAAATTTAGTAATGAAATTTGTCTGCTTCTGGTATACAGAAGTAAGAAGCATTTTAATCATGCATTCTAAAGATCGTCGTCTTCAAATAATTAGTACCATATCCAGTTTATTCAGGTCCATTGCTGAAATTTTAATAGATGTTCAAAATTAAGATAAAACCCATATCCAACAAAATGTTACAGAGGCTTACACAAGAAAATACTGCAATTCCCTGAATACAAGTCAATGTAATCAGTTAGGAAAATGGTTATAAATATGAAAAATAATAATAGTATTATTTAATATTTTGTAATTTCATATTTAATGATTCCATACTTCCTTTATCATGGTGTAAGGAGATACAGAGAAGCCAAAGATCTAGCCACAGCTGCAAGAGTAACTTAAATGAAGGCAATAACAGAAACAGTGGTTTGCAAAGCTGGGAGGGAGCCATTGAAAAATAAAACAGCAGTACCTCCTCACACTACTGCTGCCAGATGGCTTCAATCCTTCCGTTTTTCAACTTCTGGTTGCATGGCTGAGCCAAATTAAAAAATATACCAGATGCACTTTTTTGGACTATGTCCCATTTTATGTTCTCCTAATCAAGAATGAGGGAAGGGTGGGGGAGAATGAGCTAGATATACAGTGGCAAGTTTAAAGATAAAAGAACCAAAAATATACAAAAACTATGAAATATCCAAGCAGTGCACAGGAAGTTGAAAAGACTAGTCACAGGAAACATGGAAAAAAAAAAACCATCTTTCAGCAGAAGAATAGCTATAGGAAAGAGGTAACATCTAGACATGAGCTGGCAGTAGAAAGGGAATAACTGGAATTATTTCACTCTAGAGAAGGAGAAATTTATATGCTACCATACTAGCAAAATGCTGATGTTAGTTTCTGTAGTGGGGCCAAAAGACGTGGACCTGTTAGAGCAGGTCCAGAGGAGGGACACAAAAATGATCAGAGTGTGGAACACCTCTCCTGTGAAAATAGGCTGAGAGAGGTGGGGTTGTTCAGCCTGGAAAAAGAAGGCTCTGGGGGAGACCTTGTTGCGATATTTCATTATATAAAGGGGGCTTAGATGAAAGACAGACTATCTGTAGAGGCAGAACAAGGGGTCATGGTTTTCAACTGAAAGATGGTAGATTTAGAGTGGACATAAAAAAGAATTTTTTTTTCTATGATAAGAGTGGTGCGATACTGGAACAGGTTGCTCAGAGAAGTTGTGGGTGCACATTGGAAATGTTAAAGATCATGTTGGATGGGGCTTTGAACAACCTGTTTTAGTGGAAGCTGTCCCTGCCCAAAATAGGGCAATAGGTCTTGATGGTCTTTAAAAATCTCTTTCAGCCCAAACTATTCTATGATTTCATGATTCAATGCAGGAAGATTGAGCCATGCCTTCTAAAATATAACGTAACTCAATGAATAAAAGTTTAGCTTTCCATTGTCCAAAATACTGATGGACTTGAATAATGTGCAGTAATGCAGTAATGCAGCAGATAGAAAATTCCCTTGGCAATATGGATCAGAAACCACTCAGCTTAAATCCAGCCAGAATTACTGACTATGGTTCCATTCTTACTATGCTAAATCCAAGGAGGTTTCTGAAAAGTTAGGGTGGTATTGTTGGACTAGATGGTCTTGTAGGTCCTTTCAACCTTGTGTTTCTATGATCCTATCTGTGGACTGTGAGGAACAGTACTCCAAGATACGAGACAGACAAAAATAAGTGTGAATTCAGTGCTAATGCAGTGAAACCAGTCTGGAGCCAAAACTGTACTAAACCAATAATACTTTTAGGACTCTGGATGGTATAATGTCCCCTGTCCACAGGCTAGTCCATGTTACATCTGTATCTATGAGAACTTATTATTTTTGGCACAAATCCAGATTGATCAATTAAAATGTTGGCCAGTTAGAAATACAAGAATTCCTTGAATAGCTTGATTTTCTTATCCTGCTACAATGCTATGTGTAGCCTGAAAGTCACTCTTTTTTGCAGCAATCATTGAAGTATTTTATATGGGTTCTTGTACTTCCTATATCACCAAAGTACTAACATTTCTCTTTCTCTATCTCATTTTGTAGTGTACCCCACAGACTGTAGCTGGCAGTACAATAGCCCTTTTTTCCTGTGAGAACTCATCCCAATGTTTGGGATAGCCAGAAAGAAAATACCATTTACTCCATAGTTTATCTCTTTCCTATTCACTTTGTTTGTATTATAGTCCCCTTCCTAAAACTATAGCTACCAGCTATCAAATCCTTGGAAGAGAAAATATACCTTGTATTCAACTCATGCTGGAGGAAGTTGAGCTGCTCCACCGAAAGTGGATTTGATGTGGTCATGAGAACCCAACATGGCAACACAATGTCCTATTACAATCTGAAAAAGTAACAAATGTTCCAGTATGCCCATCAGTTTTGCAATACCATAATATATATCTGTTCCGTTGAACAAAATGGACATCTATTTTAACAACGAATACTTCATAAATAAGTCACCAGGATTTCAAGCTGAATTAGTGTAGTTATGAAAGATGTGATTTGCAACTGATTGGCAGCTGGTTTTGATTAGAATGTTTTTACTCTCTACAGCACAGAAATGTGCTTCCCATAGTTAACGGATGTATTATTGGCAAAGGACAATGAAATAAAATCCAGATTCAATTCATCCTCCACAGTGATGTTCTTTATCATAAAAAACAATTACTTTACTTGTCGTGATAAAAATCAAGGCCTCGTTTGACCCCATGCTACAGGCAAGTACAGTGTTCTCCTCTAATGGAAATGATTTCTTATTTCCTACCTTTGATCCTTGTGAGTCAACCAACCATATAAGGACACAAAATCAGAGGTTACTTTAAATCATGTTGTGTGATTTTTGCTTCATGAAAATTTCCATAGGATAGCAAAACTGTGCAATTTTCTTTATTACCAGCTTTTACAAGTCTGGGTGAAAGTCGTATGGCACATTTGTGATATAGCCCTGCTAAAGAGACAGATCCTCATCATGGAAAGCTTGGCATGCTTCATCGAGGTTAACTGAGCTGTGCTGATTAACATAGACAGAAAACAGGGATAATCTCTTGTTTAGGAAATAACTGTGAATTTGGCAACATTTATAGGCTCTTTAGTACCAGTAGGTGAGGCACACCTTTTAAATGAAAGAAATCGGAAAATTTTGTAAATGACCAAATGAGAATTAAGAGAGTTCTTGATCCACAAAGTGAAGACATAATTATATGTCACTGTGGCATTTAGCAAATTATGTGGAAATTTACCCTAAAAGTTTGCTGCAAAAAACTTTTTGCTTTCAAAGCTCAATACTCTGCCTACTAGAGACAGTAGGAGTCCGGGGCAACAAGAGAATATTCCTAGTAGATACTATAGATTTACTTTTCCCCCTTGCTGTAAACAAAAACTAGCTTATTTTTACCCTCGTTCTGTGAGTTGAAACAGTTTGTTTCTCATCATTATTATGTTTTATTCTTTGTATTTCCTTTTTTAAAGCTGTCATGAGTAAAGTAAAGGGCTTAAAAAATTCACAATTCCTGTACTATAGTCATTATGATCACAGTCACCTAAACACAGTTTCATGCAGCTGAAACTAGTTTCACATGGTCAAACTGGTATTACAATAAGGAGGGATGTCTTCTGTTTTCTTCTTTATTTGGTGTATTTTAGATGATTCAGGGTTTCTCAGCATGAATAGCAATACAATACAGATTTCAACCAACTTGTCTGTCCTGCAGTGGTAACCAGTATGGAAGGATTCCAAAGAATCAAGCATAGGAAATTTTTAACATAGGAGAGATATCAACCCTTAACTGAACAACTTTCTGACATATATTGTTTTCCCTTTTTACAGAAATACTGGAGAATGGAAAACACAAAATTCCACACTTACATGTATTTGTTTAGGTTCCATGTGGTTTTCATAAGAACATCAAAATAATCTAAAATACAAAGTTACAAGTAAGCATGGGAGACAGAAAGACTTTCTAACTTTTTAGTCAGTCAATTTTCTACATGTTTCTACAATGAAAAAAACACATGGCAGCATAATTCCACCACAAATATATTGTGATTATATATTTTTACTGGAGTTGGAGATGTCCTTCTAAAACCAGTACATCTTGGCTAGTACATCACTTCAGTGCTACTTGCCAAAGTATCTCTTATGACATTACTGACGGCAGTATGACATTTAGAGGGACAGCATCTCAATGACAACCAACATTTCACCTACTTTGGGGTCAAATGTGGAAATGGTTTCACTCAACAGGTTTACGCCAAAAAAATGTTTATGCTGTGCAAAACAAAAGTTCCTGAAAGTCCAGCCCCTAGGGGTACTCTGAGTAATGGCAACTAATATGATGACATTCACATGTTAAAAAGGGAGTTGGGTTGTGCAAGAGTTTCTACACTCATGGTTCTACCTCGTTATCAAAGATCCTGATGGACAAAGTCCAGATTATTTTAAGGCATTGAGAGGATAAATGACACGTTATAAAAACATAGTTGGTTTTCTTTTCTTTTGAACATGAAAGAAAGTGACTATTCAACTGATATTTGGAAAAGTTCATTGTCCCATATAAACATGTTGTTATAACTATTTTTTTTTCAAACTATAACCTCCTCTACTAGGTCTAGCCTAGACATTGGCAGGAATCACAGACCAAGTCTCCAGTCCAACGTTATTTACAACACGCTCACAATATTTTTTCATATTTTTAGAGTTAGTTTTGATTTTATTCTTCTTTCCCTTTTCTTCCTTTCTCCCTCTCCCCTCTCCCCGCCTCCAGCAAAATCCTGGTCCTTTAAGCCATGTGCTTCACATTTGTTCTTACACTAGGTGGAAATGAGACAGTAATGATGGGAAACTACCAGTTCCCAAGTACCAGCTCAGGACCAGGCAAGAATACCTAGGGACAAGGGGCATTTGTCAGCAATGAACCTTACCTTCTTGTCTACAAGTTATGCATCTAAGACTCAATAGGGTTTTCTACAGCTCAGCATAGATCCTATGTAAGTTTAGATCCCTAGCTGAAGCTTAAGCAACTCCACTCTGTATGCTTAAATGTAGACATCTCAATGTGTCTGAAATAGAAATGGAACCCCACCCCAAACTTTGAGATGACTAAATTAAACAGTGTCACGTACACATTCATTTTCTCATGCTAAAGTACATAAAATAGTACACACTGAGAAATAGACTCATGAATTGATAGCATTTGTGAAACAGAAATAGACCAGAGCAAAAGGTTGAATATGAAAACATCTCAGCTTTGGTACAAATCTAAACTTGACTCTACCCCTTCATTAATGTCTAATGGCCTTCTGGGTGTCTGTCTGCTTCCATTTTTTTACTACCTATTCAGCCTACAGGGAAACCACAGAAAGCAAGCTGTACACCTGATTGATATAAATATCACCAGAGCCATTTTTCTCATCTTATGATACCAAATTAATATTTTAAGTTACTAGTTATAAGCTGAACTCTTGCCAGGGTTTTGTCTCCAGTACTAACAGTTCTTGGTAATTTCTGTTACTCACAAATGTTTCCTTTTTTCTTGGGTTGTTTTATTCTTTTGAGGATGCAAGATTTGAGAAGTCCTAGACTAACAAATGCCATAAAACACAAAAGCGATTCCATGCATATATTTTTTTAATGTCTTATCTTTAGATTTTCCAATTACTTCTGAAGTACCTGACTGTTCTTAGAAGCCAAATGTACTCTTACAAAGAGCAGCACTTTGATTAGGTCATAGTGGAGGTTAGCATGTTTGGTTTTCACCTCCAAATTCTGTACAAATACTGTTTTTGGAGGCCTATGTCAGCAATATGGGGTTAGTTTTGGTTTTGTCTTTGTTGCTGGCAACATAGCAAAAGCAAAAGCGAAAGTGACATAAGACTTGGCACTATTCAAGAAGACTGTCAATCTTTCAGTAGAAAAGAAGACAGGCTCACCATAACAAAGACATTTAAGTTAAAGAAATTAATGGAATTGTCAGATTTAAACAAAAAAGCTTTACCAAAGGCTTTTAATATTTTTTTTTTCAGCTTCTGAGTCAGACACTTAGAAAAATTTCTCGCACCGACAAAATTGAAAACTTTGCTACCTCTATTTATTCCATCTTCAAAAAATATGAAACTGCATTCCCAATTTTCCTAGTTTAGTGCAACAGGATATGAAAATCCAGGCTTATTTCTTATCCCTGACCACCTTGAATGTCAGGGTTGAGGTTCAACTTTAACACTTGATCACTGGCCATCTGGGGAAATTGCATGAGATAAGGTTGCTTGATAGTGTTGAGCTGAGATACATTTAAGTTAACTAATTTCAAGCATGATCTTGAAGGGATATCAGCGAGCAAGGCTTTCAGACTGCAAATATGGTAAGAATCCAAATGTCCTACAGTAGAATACATAGTCGTTTATCTCTCCAAATTCCTGTAATAAAGACTGAAATTGTCATTGCAGTCTTTTAAATGACCTCAAATTTTAAAATGGATCATGTCTTAGGAGAGAAATACTTAGAGACTAGTAACAGCTAAAGCTGGGTGATCTGATCCTTTAAGCGGACATTTTATGATGGGGTTATATTTCCTCTGGCTACAGGAAGTTTTGTATATGAAGAAGTGGAAAGCAATAAGTCAGTCTTGAGGAGAATAAACTGTTGCAGGAATATAATAAACTCTACATACCCAGCTGGTCTCAGAGAGCCTGCTAGCACCTTTCCCTTCCTGTTGGAGCAAGCAACATCTGTTTCTTAAGTGAAGAAGTGTGAAGAGAGCACACGTAGCTATGCATAGAGACATGCAGGTGAAGGAAGTGATTTATTATATTTCAAACAGATTGTTTTTGCTGTAAAAACAAAAGCACAGCCTAAACGTGCTTCTGTAAAATGATTTGTGTTTGACACTTCTTTCTTTTTTTTTTTTTTTTCTCATTTACTTCTTTGGTGTTTTTTAACTGAGATGGAGAAAAAAATGTGGTAATTTTATTGAAGTTTAATGCAAAAATACGAAGTAGAGAAAAACCTAATCAGCACAGTGAATAAAACCAGACCTCATAAAAATCAGTAAGAAAGGAGCTTCTGTTCTTAACTTCAAGGATTACTTTTGCTGAAAACATTTCTATCTGTTCCAAAGGTTTTGCTGTTGGATTATTTAGGTATACAGAGGTTGAGGAGTTTGGATGTGTTCGATGAGTGTCGTGGTTTCAGCCAAAATTACCAAAACCAGACTGACAGATGGCCCTTCCTGTCCCCAAAAAGAAAGGGAGAGGAAGGGGATAAGAAGATTTATGAGTTTAGAATGAACTAAATTACCTTAATGAAGTATTAATACTAAAATTAAAACAAAACAAAAGGAAGGAAATAATGAAACATATACAATATATACAAAACTGTATCAAGTTCCCAGGATGAAGATCACATCACCAGCAGACATCAGGAAAAGTCCCAGACTGGACTCGGTGATCAAGAAGATCTGGATTCCAGATCTGGATTCAGGAATGCTCAGATCAGGATCAGAGGCAGACGAATAGACAGAGTCCTCCTCAGATGTCAGCCACTGAAGAAAGAAGAGATTTACCCTTTGATCCCTCAGCTTTTATACTGAGCATGATGTGGATGGGATGGAATACCCCAGTTGGTCAATTTTGAGTCACCTGTCCTGTCTGCCCCTCCCTGACCCTCTATGCTTTTCCGCTTCCAACCCTCCAATGGGGCAAATAGTGAAATTACCTGACCTTGGTTGTTACAGCAATAAGTATAAGCAAGGGCCTCTCTGCATACCGGTCCTTGGTATAACCAGGTCTTATCACTGTGAGAGTGAACAGTTTTCTGAACAATATGCTGTTAATTTCAGACTTTAGTTAGTTAGAAGAGGCCCAGCTGAAAAAGTAAAATTACTGAACAGAAAATTGGTTTTGCCTCAAACCAGGACAATAGGAAAAAAATGTTCAATGGGAAATCTAGGAGAAATACACCAGTTGTAGTGAAATTTTCTATGAAATCCTACATTCAAGACACTACTTCTCAAACTCTGTATTCAGAGGCCTGTCTCATCTCATTAATAGTAATTGTTGGTCAGCAGCACTTCAGTTACTGAAGGTTCAGCAGCTATAATAAACTGAGTTTAATTTATCAAGGCTGTACCATGAAAAACATACATCTTAATATGAATAAAACCAGCTAAATCCCAGAGCTCTCTTATTTTCCTGGAGCCAAAAAGAAGTAAATTGTTGAGTAAAAACACCATCAATCTCACGAACATCAAGACAAAGACTAACAAAGCAAAACATTAAAATTCTTCTGTGAAAATTATTTTAAATTAAATGATCAAGTAAAAGAAATAAGCAGAAGTATCAAATCAAGTACAAGAATCAAGTAGAATGGAATTTGAGTAACAAAAGATAGGTAACAGTATAGATTTTAAAGTCACATTCAACAAACCCGATTAACTTTTTTCGAAAGTAAAAATAAAAGCTGCTAAAGGTAATGTAGCAATTGTAACCAACATTTGAATTTGAATAAGGCTTTTGATACAGTACTTACTGGTGTAAGTGTTTTAAATAATGTGATATTGATGGACAAATGCTCAGGTAGTTGAAAAATTTGCTTAGAAACTGAAGCCATATGATAAATGGTCCCAGATTAAGTATCAAGTAGCTGATAGATGAAGCATTAAAAGACTGCTAACATTAAACCTACCCTTGATTATAAAATAAATCACTGGCGTGTTGAGGAGTCTGTAACAAGGTGTTCAAATATGCATACGACATGCCAATCAAAACAAAAAGAATGAACAGGTAAAGTTTCTTCATTCTTTAGTGGGGCAGGCTCCATAACATTTTGTGTATTTCACAAAAGAAGATGGGCAACTCAACCAGGGGTGATTGGTGCTCTAGTTCTAAGGTAACTCTTTCAGCCTGCAAAAAACTAAAATTGGCAATCCCAAACACAAATACAGGCTGGGTGGAGAATGGATTGGGAGCAGCCCTGAGGAGAGGATTTGTGGGTATTTGTTGATGAGAAGCTCTACATGACCCAGCAATGTGTACTCACTCACAGACCAGAAACCCAACTGCATCCTGGACTGCATCAGAAGAAGCAGGGCTAGCAGGTCAAGGGAGGTGATTTTGCCCCTCAGCTCTACTCTGGTGTGACCCCACCTGGAGTACTGCATCCAGCTCTGGAGCCCTCAGTATAGGAAAGACTCGAACCTGTTGGAGGGAGTCCAGAGGAGGGCCATGAAGACCATCAGAGGGCTCGAGCACCTCGCCTATAAGGAAAGGCTGCATGAGTTGGGGTTGTTCAGCCTGGAGAAGGCTTGAAGTAGACCTGATCCAGTACTTATAGGGGGGCTACAGGAGAGATGGGAAAGGATTCTTTATCAGGGAATGTAGTGACAGGAAGAGGGGTAATGGCTTTAAACTGAAAGAGGGTAGTTTTAGATTAGATATGAGGAAGAAACTCTTTACTGTGAAGATGATGAGACACTGACATATGTTGCCCAGGGAAATTTTGGATGCCGCATCTGTGGAAGTTTTCAAAACCAGTTTAGATGGGGCTTTGAGCAAACTGGTCTAGTGAAGTGTCCCCACCCATGAGAAAGTGGTTGGAACTGGATGATCTTTACAGTCCCTTCCAACTCTAACGATTCTATGATTCTATGATTCAATGTCTCTACATCAGACAATAGGGAGACCAGCTGAGGAACATTTGTGTGCTCCAGTTGTCTAGGACACCAATCTGGCATGATAGTGATTGTCTCAGTTCCATCTTCAGTCTGGAGCATTGAACCCACCATAGAGAAAAATTTCATTGAAACATTACCACAAGAAAGTTTTTGATGAATCAACGTTTACTGAGGACAAACGTTCTAGTGACTAGTTCCTGCTAGTCTGCCTAATGAGGACAGCAGCAATATATACATGCTGAAAGCTGAACCTGTTTCTAAATATCAATTGTATTTTCAGACTCAAATGAATACCATTTGGTTCACACATTACAAGCATATTTTGGAGCAGTGCCATTTCCACCAAATGCAGCAGTAAAAACTCAAAAAAAAAAAAAGATCAGAAAACGTAGATCACTCACTTTAATTCTTGCTTTCAGATTTAGGAAAACTCAACAGGTTTTCCAAAACAACCTTCTGTCACTTGTACTTAGTTGAAGCTCTCATGATCTTGTTTAGCCAATGAGCAAAATCAGTTCTACATGGTCATCTTTTAGATTCATTAGCTTGCAAATATATATATATATTCTTATATTTTGTTCATTCTTTAATTCACAAATCTATTCTTCATTCTTTAATTATTATAGTTATGCCTTCAGCATTTCCTTTCCATTTTTTCATGTCAGTTTTAAAGAATTTATTACTAAAGTAACCCACAGACACAAAATAAACAGCTGACTTTACCAGAACAATCCATTAATCTACATCTTTCTCCAGTTTTGGTAGGACTGAAATGGTGATACCATTTTCAAATGCAATTTTCTCTATCAGTTAAAAAAGAACTCTTAAGTTATTTCCTACCAAACCTTTTATATTACCTTCTTCCTCAATGACAGTTGTCATCATTAAGTCTGCTGTTCAAGCCCATATCGTCAACATATTCCTCATGGGCCTTTCTGCAGATTCTGCAGATATACCCAGCATATCTCTGGCCTCAGAAGTGCTGCCATCATGAAAGGATCTCATAATCATTACTGCAACAAACATTTCTTTGTCTCCATAAAACATACTCATGCTCCACCCACTGTAACCCAGTAAAATAAATAAATAAATAAATAAATAAATAAATAAAGTAAAAACATTGCCATGGCTAGAAAAGCACTACAAGTTTTATATTGACCCAATAGTTTGGGGTCTCAAAACATGCCTAGATTTGCCCTGTTGTAAATGGGGTTTAGTTTATTTTAACTGCAATAACTATTGTCCAGTGGTTAAGTGATTACTGTCTAGCCTGTTCTAGTCTAGTTCTCAAAACACAATGCATGATAAAGGGCTAACAAAGCTAGGTAATCACAAAAAATGACAGCCTCTTATGTTAATTGAAGAGGGTTGGATGTTGAGCATCTCTTACATTTTAGTTGGGATCAGTAGAAAGAAGTTAGTCTATGTTGAGAAGACTTATAAAAATAGTGTTAAATGGACTGAATATTGTGGTGTTGATACTAATGTAACTGTACTGCTAATAATGTCTATTGTATATTTTGTTGCAATGATAAAGTTTTAACTGGACAGTATGCATGATGAGTTCCCTTTTACCGATAACAAGACTCTCAGTGTAACGTAATACCCATCTGGAATGCTTCTGCTAAAATCACTGGCCCTACCCCCCTTAAATTATAGCTTGAACAACATCACTGCTCTGGACATCCTTTGACTCATTCTTCATTCTCTCTGTCATCAAGAGTGATGATCTTTTCTTGTCTTTACTCCTCAAAACCTTTCTGTCCTAAACTTACACTGTGTGATTCAGTAACTGGAAGTAAAGTTTCAGTCTGTATATAATTCCAAGGTTTTTCACCTTCTCCATAGCTGTAGGAAAAATTATTGTACTCATCCCTCTCCACATTTTTTCTTCATACACAGCAAGAATACTGTTTAACAATAGATAAATCTTCTTAATCCCTTTTCAAAACACTTTTTGGGTTTCTTTTCTCCGAAGCACACTAAAATTTTCAATGCTACATGGCTAGTTTTTATAAACACCAATGTCTGCCTGAATATTATGTCCCGTTCCTCAGTCTTTGTCAACAGGTCAACTTGTATCTATAATACTTTTTACTTCCATCCACTATACCTATGTCTCTCCCACTAAGTAAAAGAGGGAACAGGAGCAGACTCCTAGTCCTCAGACTAAATGATACCAACTGAGTTGTGTACACCCAGCTCAAAGCTACTCTCTACTACATCACAGGAGGGGGAGAGTTTTACTAGTTTGAAATAGAACAGGGAGTGCATACTTTAAGTAAGGTCAGGAACAGATAGGTGCTTAAGTTTATTTCCTGGCTCTCTTCTTCTTAAAAATACAGATGATCTCTCTCATATGTCAGAATTGGTAATTATAGTAACATGAAAGGTGGATTTATGGGGACTGTTCACTTCCCTTTTCAAAAAAATGCTGTACTGTTTCTGCTTTGACTTTTTCAAAATGGAAATAGCCAGTGAAATAGGTCCTAGTACCTCCCAGATTCACCTCAACATTTTCCATACTTCTTCCCTCCCACTATCATTTCTTTTCTAAGTTTTAAAATATTGGTAAGAAATTTAGTGATTTTCCAATTTCATCCTGTTTTCTGCAAACATATATCTACTAGCACATGAGTATATATGTTACCAGTTTTTAAAACAGTGTTCAACAGGGAAAGAGGTAATCACAGAATCAGAGAATTGTCAGATTTGGAAGGGACCTCTAGAGATCATCTAGTCCAACTCTCCTGCTAAAGCAGGATTGCCTAGAGCACATTACTGAGGACTGCATCCAGGCAGGTCTTGAAGGTCTCCAGAGAAGGGGACTCCACAACCTCCCTATGCAGCCTGTTCCAGTGCTCTGTCACCCTCACCATAACAAAGTTTTTTTTCATATTTGAATGAAACTTTCTATGTTCCAGCTTGTGCTTGTTGCCCCTCATCATGTCACTGGGAACCACTGAAAAGTCTGGCTCCATCCTCCTTCCATCCACCTTTCAGATACTTATAAGCATTAATAAGTCTTCCTCTCAGCCTTCTCTTCTCCAGTTCCAGCTCTCTAAGTCTTTCCTCATAAGGGAAATGCTGCAATCCCTTAATCATCTTTGCTGCCCTGTAATTTTTACATAGTTTCAGTAAAGATGAACATAATTCATAATATTCTGATGAAACACACAGATGAAGAGAGGTTAACCACATGGTTAGAGGTTTAAACAGTTCATTTAGAGAAACCCATCTTTGCATTTAGAAGATTTTGTCTTTGAGTGTCATTTACCATTCTAGAGGCCATTATGGGTTTACTTTGTTTTTAAATGTCTTCCCAGAAAACCATTCAGAATGAGCAAGAGGTAAGACTGGAGCACTGAACAAAGAAATTGTTCAAATATTACTCTTTCAATTACTATTTGAGAAATACAGCAATTTAATGGATATAAAGCAAATAACCACAGAACCCAACAGTGATACCTTCCTGCAAACATTCCAATAAAGCCTCTGAACCATTAACATAAAAAGGCCATTCAAGTGAAACATGTTAAATATGTATTATACAAAAAATGGATCAAGACAAAAATGCTATTCTGAGTCCATCCTTAATCCCATTTATTTTGCAAAATACAGTGCAATAAAGCAAGAAGGGCATGTTCTGAATTATTTTCAGCAGGCTACAGTCCTCTATAAAACAATACTTTTTCTGGAAAAATCCACCCCTCCAAGGTATTTTAATCTTATTGGAACTGTTTGTTTCATTTGAATTCGAAAATAACTTCTGAAAAACCCTACATGTGGTATTGCATAGCATTCCTGAACTCCTTCAAGGGGGTGATGGAAACTTTTCAAGAAGAGGAATTAGACAGGAGTTGTACAGAGCCAGACAGGGTCTTCTCACTATTAGGCTGACTTGCAATATAGATAGTTGCAACTAATCAGTAGGCTGGGAATAGAGTCCAAAATAACACCAGGAAGAAATTAACCCAAATGCAGGATACCTTCCCCTCTGAAAACAATAATCACCTCATTATTTTGATATCTTGGATATTATATCTTCTTGGAAGTTACGTGTAAGTTCAAGTTTGGGAGAAAAAGTGTATTTGCTTCATGTTTACCTGTGTACCTGGTGTTGTTAATGAATAGGGCAAATGGGAGGTATATCACAGCTTGGCCTCTTAGAATGTGTGATGACCTTACACGTAAGGAAGGAGCAAATTTTTCCCTTAAAAAGGTACGCTGAATTATTCAAAATCATCACATACTTGATGTAGGTATGCCTGAATGAATTATATAAATACTGACCTTGACTCGCTGACATAATCTGGACATCTGTGTGATTATCCTTGCATAGATTTTTATTCTAACAGAGTATAGAAAGATTTATGACCACAAAAGTCTGCACTGCTGTTTCAAAAACTAGTTGAAAGGTGATTTAAAGAAGAAAATCCTTATTTTGACATTTGACTTGAGCTAAGCAAAAGTAGGGACTTAGAGGTGCAGAACAGAGTTTCCAAGTAAGCACACTCTGACAGTGAGATCTTGAGTGTAATGGTCAGCTCAAGTCTTTTTACAGTAAGCCACTCCCTCCACTGCACAGAGGCCAGAAGTGAGCTGCAACTCTGGCTTTTCCTCAGTTGAAGCATCCATCATCTTACCGTCAAATATTTAAAGTGAGGAACATTGCAAAGAAATGGAAAAGCGTATATGAGAGAGCTCATGTCACTAAAGTGATGCTAAATGTCTTGCTGAATGAGGACATTAGCTCTTCCTTGGTTTTTCTGTTCAGTGAGAGGAAGAGCAATAACTGAGGGCATTGAGTGATATGCAAGGAAGATTTCTCTCCTTTTTCTTACTGTACGTGCTAGCCCCCAGGCCAACTATGAGCAAACATGAGCTCTTCAACTTTACAAATTATTCCAGCTATGGCTCTGTGATTATGCATGCATCCTATGCACCATAAAAGGTCAGAAGAAGCACTTAAAACTCTGAACGTGCAACAGTGCACTCTTCCACTCTAAATGCACCAAAACCAGCTTTCAATATTGCTTTTCCTTTGACCATCACAGCTTCAGAATGTTTTCTTCCTACAGTGATCAAGAATAAGCTACAATCCCTCTTTGGTACTGTGAACTCTAGATCTTAATCATCTATTTATACAGACATTTCCTCTTTACAAATACATGTAGAGTGAAACAGAATAAATATTCATTTAAAAACCAAATGTTTATGTTTTGGAAAATGCCTGTTTACCAAAAATTCTTCAAACAGAATGATGTTCTCCAGCTGCAGGGAAGGTTTCCATTAAAATGCTTTTATATTCATTGCACTCACTACTATAGCAAAGTGACCCTCTGTTGGGTAATGAGTGAGTTAGGGTTTCAGGTTACATCAAATCCTTCCTTCTATCTGTAACAGGAAGGCTGTGGTGGTGTAAATTAGCTGGTTAGCTGATGAAAGGGCATGATAACACCACAAGGAATGCGAAACCTGTTGATCTCTATATACAATGTAATGACGGATGTTTCCTTTAGAAAAAGCTTTCTTTAAAAAAAAAAAAAAAAAACAAAACCTTTATGTGATAGATAAGAGTACAGCAGCATGCAAGATAAGAAGTGCCCTTCCTAACTCCTTTGCACTGATTTCTGTGACAGCAGACTAGAAACATGTCCAGAGCACAGCCTGGCTGACAGCAATACTCTAGGCTGATCGTTCCTACAGTATGATTTTCACATAGTTGCTTTCTAAAGAGGCTGCCTTGCCACATAGTTGAATCACTTCCTGCGACGATCACCCTGAATGAGCCTAATATGCAAAAAGTAGTCTCTCACTTCACTGTTGCTCAGACAATTTGGAGAAGGAGACTAAGACTAAGCCACAGATCCTCTGGAATTCACTTACTGTCTCTCTTGCATGAGGCCACCTGATTCTCCAATGCTACTTCCTACAGTTCTTTGATTTTTCTCTTAAACCTTCCTTAGAGGGGTAATGTTTCCCTTTGCTACCCATCATCTAATGCTCTAATCTCCTGTGAGCACCCCAGACACGTATAGTTTCTTCCTGGCTAAGTCCTCTCCATGGCCCTCTCATATAATACCTCTTTAACTTAGGACCAACACAGTCTGTTAAGAAGTATGCCAGACTCACACATGTGACCCATCATGACACCAGAAGCTGGAATTCATTTGATGTTTTAAATTATTTCTCGATGATAAAATATTTATCAGGCAGTTACTCATAGATAATATTTGGCATATTTCCTGGAAACGTTATGGGTCCATTCTTAAAGCATTTAAATTATTAATGACATTTTATAAAGCACTGATTAGTGAGCTCTTCATAGCACTCTTAATACATTCACAGGAAGTCAGCTTTTCCAATTCAAACCAAGATTAGTAACACAGAGAAAACAATAAATAATAAATACAGCTCTTCTTCCTCTGGCACATCAACAACAGTAAAGTGAAGACAAGCACTTTTTCAAGTGAAAGGATGAGGAATTTAGCTATTTTGCTTCTTACCAGAACAAAGTGAGGCACACTTTAGGTAGTGATAATTTTTTTTTTGAGCTGTAGTATGAGTGAAGGGGAAAATCACATGATAGTCAAAGAAGTAGAAATGAAAAGCTGCTGATTTCTAGTTTACTATGAAGAAGTAAAATGTAAAACAACAAAATACGTGAGCTATGTGTGATTGTATCAGAAACTCACCTTTGTTACTTACTCTTGGTTAAGTAGTACCTTAATGCTAGTGAAATCAATAAGGACTCTACTCAGGGAAACAATTCATAATGAGTACTTCTGGCTGTAAACTGTTATGATTTTCATTTAACATAAAGATTATAAAATAAATTCCTCAAGAAGTAAACTAAGGTCTGACTTTTCCTATTTACTCTTTAGTTATTTTATTCCAAGGTCATTTATCTTCATATATCTTCTTCATATTACAAGAAGTAATTCATCACCCAAAGGCCAGCATTCTTCAGACTAACCTTGGGCCTGTTCTAATCCAAACTGTAACTGTTCCCTTTTATATATATCTTCCACTCCTTTATCTGTAATGTAATTTTAGTAGTCTGTCTTGTGAGTCAAAGTCAAACAACATATTTGATAGCTGATACAGAATTTCTCACTTTCCTTTTACAGATTTTTAACTAAATACATTTTGATTAAAAACATTTATGTCAAGGATTCTGATTTTATTAAAAATATTTGGGTTGCCCTAGAAAGCATGCAGGTGGTCTTGTATTCAGTTCATCCCAGAACTGACAACCTAGACCTAATTCAGAATCTGAACTAAAAGTGAACACCCTTTTCTTTCCCAGCACTCAGGAAGATCCAATCAATAAGGGTTCCTGAAGGATATGGGAAGATATTATAAAAAATGAAGACTTATCAAATGCCATTCTTTCAGGGGCATTGGGCAGGGGAGGAATCAGAAGTGTCCATTGCCTGAGCACAGCTTTAGTTATTCTTTTCCGTCTCATGGTTTTCCATGAACAGAGGCATTATGTCCTTCTCAAATCCACAGCTGTCAGAAAAGCCAGCCAGAAACATTAAAAAACTAGCAATTAGACTGAACAAGCTAAAGACACTGATTCTCTCTACTCATAAGGAGTTCTCTCTGCTACTGACAGGGCTTTCCTTCTGCAAACAGACCCTCTTCTGCCAAAAGAGGACTAGCTCCAAATTCTCCTCCTAAATTTACAACTGTGAGTAGAGTCATAGCACAGGGTCAGGGTCAGGGCAAGGTGGGCACAACAGCAGGGGACAGACTTTAGACTTCATCTTTTCTAAACAGGCAGTTTAGACAGTCCTGAAAAGGGAAGAAACTGTCACATGGATCAGTACTAGGTAGCTGCTGCACAGGGAGCAGCCAAAGAAAAAAACAAACTGCTAAGGTGTAAGCAGCTGTAGCACAAGTGGGTTTGTTTTCTTTGCTTGATTTGTTTATTTTTCTACAGTCCCCTCTGTCTTGACCCCCTAACTACATAGCTACATGGCCTGTCTTTATGGCAGTTCTGGTTATATACAGTGACCTGTTTTAAGTGACCACCCAAGAGACCAGCAAATCTAATTCACCTTTAAGAGCTGTGTTTTATATAAAGGCAAAAATAAAATGTCCTTGGAAACCATGCCATGCCACTTTAAAATAATTGCCTAATAACAAGCAAATTCAAGATTTCAATTAACAGTTCACAGTTTCAGTTTAATTGAACTGTGTGACTTCAAAACATATAGGTTGAAAAGATTTTTGAAAAGGGGACTAGAATGATTTTTTCCAGAAAATGGTTTTTTTCCTAATAGCTAAAATTTTTGCTCTGGTGTAGCAAGACAGATACCCTCAAAACAGAGGCACTCACGGTTGTGTGTTATTTTAGAAGTTGATGATGACGGTACGTGATAGGAAATCTTTTCGGCCAAGCATGTCAACCACTTGACACTGAATTCTAACAAAGGTAAGAATTCTTCTAAGGTTTCCATTCTATATTTAAAATATTCCGTTTTAGGTCTATGCTATGAGTTCACTAGTGCAGGCATAGTTCTTCTTAAGCAAATGTGGCTATATTGTGTCCTGTCTGAGAGACTATAACGCATCTCTATCTTTAATCTTTGAATCTGAAAGGTTAATAATTTAACAATACAAAACATAATGAAAAAGAACATGCAGAATATTATGTTTCTTTTTTTTTTGCTAAGGGGTAAGTACTGAGCCTGTATGCTACATGTCGGGAATCAATACTAACCAATTTATTATTTCCTTTTAAGGAAACGTTCCTTCTCTCAAAAAACATTTGTGGTGTATAAAAAACTTACATGCTCCTAGAATATAAATGCTTCTAGTAGCCTAGTCAGAGAAATGAAAGCATTCTCTGAATAGTTAATGTTCATTAACTTTAAACTTTTTCTACTCATCAGAGTGCTTCCTGCATGAATTGCTGGTTTTTACTGTGCACCTGAAGACCTGCATTTTTGGGTTTTTACTGTAATCTATGGTAGTTTTGCTCTTTGAATTCACAGAGACAGTACTTGCTGGAGAATGTCCCTCAAATACCCTTTACTACGTCCCTTTCATTCTCCTTTTACATATCACAAAATGACATTCCAAGTGGGCTCCTTCCTGATCTCTATTTCATGGGAGGAGCAGAGATTGCAATCAAATAAGTGCAAATCACTTTAGCTGCCCGGCTAGACTATGAGGCTATCAGCTCTAAAAGATCACTTACATGTGGCTTATGCTCCTAGCAATGGGTAAAATGCATCTTTAAGGTCTTGTACTAACAATTCTTCTAATGAGGAAGGTAGTGATTGGAGCTGTGCCCAACAACATCAAGCAAATTCTTTGTGATTGCATCTCCAACCTTAAATGTAAGGACCCAGAACAATCAGTAAATCTCTGGTGCCCACTGTTCCTGGATAATCTATGTTTAAAAAAAAAAAAAAGAAGGAAAAAAAAAAAAGAAAATATCAGATGCCTTTTTTTCATTGCTATTTTTTTTTATGTATTGACTTCCAGAGTTCTTTTCACTTAACTCATATTCATCTTCCTGCTGTTAGACTAAAGCATGAATTAGGAGGTCTCGTTGCTTTTAGATTTTTTAAGACTGAGATCAATTACTCTCTTTGCATACTACACATTTACTGTAAGTGCTTCACAGCCTAGACCCAAGAGAAGGCCAGCTCAGTTACTGTGGAGACCTAAATGCATGCAGGAAAGGGATTAGGTGCTGATTGATACAGACAGTCAATTAGTACTTCAAAGGGAAACTGACTCCCTGTTTTATACACACAGAACATGGGATAAAAGATTGTAGTTTGATGTCTTGTAATCTCTTTTTGCTTCAGTGTTGACCAGGACAGCATGATATTGGAACTTTTCTCGGAAGTTAAAAGAGTCCCGCATTGGTTCCTAATGGAATGGAAGCGCTAAGAGAAACAATGACATTATGTGATCTGTACACACTAGCTTTCCTAACGTATTACAGGCTGCAGTGACTCTCTAGGACTCTGTTCAAGTCAAAGGTATTCTTAATCTCCATGATGTGCTGATCAAACCTTGAACTGTCAGGTCAAATTATTTCTGCAAAACCAGTTCTATTTATGATTAATTAAAATTTCTTCTTGATTGCATACAGCTCTTTTTATTGTACAATCCCTTCATTGTCTAGTGATTGAGAGTATGGGCCCAATCCCTAAAATAAAAAAAAAAATTATTTCAGTGCATGTTATGCCTATGCTGAGATGTATTAAGTTCATCCATGTGATAAAGGAAACAAAAAGTAGAAATCTAAGCTGATAACAAGTAAACTAATATACTGAAGAGGAAAAGTTTTGTCATTGTTGAACCAATAACAATTCCATTATGTACATTGGATTAAAACTTTTGTCCCTAAAAGGACTGACTGTATGTCAGCTTTGCCATACACTGATATTTGTGGATGTGTTTTCAAATTCTGGTCTCCATTCTTCTCAAAGTAGCAAAACAACAGATTAATATGTAAGTGCAAAGAACAATACTCAAGAAAATATTTTGTCTTTTATATATAGTACTTCTGGTTTCATTCAAATAAAGAATATAAACAATTAACAGAATTATTTGAGGCTGTGACAGCTAAAAGTATTAGAAATTTTTCACAAATTATTTTTACTATTCCTAAATTATTCCAAATTTTCTTTTGTTCTTCTTTTTCTTTTTCTCTTTCTTTTATTTTCTTTTTTCTTTTTCTTTTCCTTTATCTTTTTCTTTTCCTCTTTTTTTCTCTTTCATTTTCTTTTCCTTTTTCTTTTTCTTTTCCTCTTTCTTTTTCTCTTTCTTTTTCCTTTTCTTTCTTCACCATCTCCTTCTCTTTCTTTTGATAAAAATCTTGAAGTCCTCTCTTTACCTATGTTAATTATCTGTTAGAACTATTTGTTCTGTCTTGCCTCTGTGAAAAATATGAGGGAATTCCTGTCCAAATGAGACTAAGAATGAAAAAATGAGAACACAATCGAAGGTGGGTCTTTAGATTCATCCAAAAGTAAAAGTTCAATTGAAGCATCTAAGTAAGGAGAGAAGAAGTACTAGATTAATGTCACCTAACTTTAAACAATTAAAATTTAGACATCTACATGTGAGGCAGTCATCCTGTATGAAAAAACTTTGCAGACGGTGGAAGAAATAAATACTTTTAGATGTTTATTTGTTGATCTGGTTTACATATCTGCATTAGAATGAAAGGAAATAGTCTCTGAAGTGCTACAATATGTCCATTTTATCAGATACAATGTGTCAGAATCTGATTATCATTAAGTTCATACACTGTGAATGATGTTCCTAAGTAAATGAAGTAAATTACACTCCAAAGTATAATTTAACCTATCTAATTTTTGAACTGCCTTCAGCACAGAGTAGTCTCTCTTTGTTCATCAGAGAAATCTACAGCAATAAGCTTTTTCATTTTCATTTGTTTCCTGTTATGTGTATTGAACACAAGAGATTTTTCAGTAACTGCATATACAGCAATAAATATGTATAAGAACTGATTGCAGACTTTTCACAGGTTGTTTTAAAAGTATGATTAAATAAATAACTCCATGAAAAGAATGCATTCAAATTTTTTATTCATTGGGTATCCATTGGTCTAGAACAGTGAGAGGAAATTATATTTCTCATCAAATTTACAAGCTAGGTCTTACATTTTCATAGCCTCATTTTGCCCTGAGCATAATAAGCATTGTTGATACTGATCTGCCATGATGTGTGTGTGTGTTCAACTCTTCCAGCTCACTTATACAGGTTTTCTTCCTTTGAAACTACGTGAAAGGTTTCTTCCTTCTTAGTTCATAGTTCACTGACACAACACCTTATCAGTCTCTATGTCTTCATATGCATATTTTCTAGCCTAGCCCAGGGGAAACTATTCCTCAGTGTGACAGCCAGAGTGATACTACAGCTCAGATAATGTTGTAAGAACTATACAGTAGAATGCCAAGAAGCGGAATAGAGTTTTTGATGCTTTCTGGTTTTCAGTTGCAATGCCACATTGTGGGTGCATTATATTACTGGGTTTTGTTTCTGTCACTATGTAACAGTATAACTTGGAATTTTAATTGCTTCCAAATCCTACCGTTACCTATATCCAGTGCCAGTGCTGTGATAGCACTGTGATAACATGTTCTAAAGGGCAGAAACAAATAAGCACCTTTTCACGGATGAAAAGCTAAAATGTACATCAACACTCCTCTTGTGATGCCGAGATCAACTGACTGAGAATTTTGCCTTGAAGATAGGACTCAACACAGAAGACAGGATACAGCATAGAAACTGTTCTTGAGGTACATAGTGCAACCAGCCCTTCAAATGACTATAGAAGCTAAAGAGCTGTCTAACTTTCAGTATATTCATCTCCATCTGTGACAAATGTGATGTTGTTTCTCTTTGATTCTTATTTATATAGCACAGATTCAGGTCTGCTGAAAGAAGAGAACAATAAGGTGTGCCCAAATATTTTAAACTAGCAATTTTTTTCTGTTGCTCTAAAAGGGAAGAACACCTTGAAATCATTCAAAAAGCCCTCTCTGAGATTAACCAAAATAAATATCTGGGAAAAAATATTAGAAAGCCATACTTGAGTTAAGTCCCTGGTTCATGGACATAATAGAAAAATAAAGTGAGGCAACCATATCTGACACATGAACAAGAATGAACATTTTTTGTGACATCCCTTAAATTCAGAAATAGTCATATAAAGATCAAAAAAGCAGAATACTAAAGAACTGCCTTGAATTGTGTGACTGCTGACACTTTTTTATTTAATTCAGCAATGATATTTTTGGTTATACACTAAGTCTCCTGAGATTTATGCCTGACTTTCCCATATTGCCTTGGTAAACCCTTCTGTTTCTCACAGCTCTTGTAATAGCTGCACCACAGATAAGCAATATACTAATATCTTAGCAGTACCAGTAGGCCTACACTACTACAGAGAATGCTACACAAACTCATGCTATAGTGTTATTGCATTACTAGTCTCACCTTTTGTCCTGCATCAATGTACACAGGCCAAACACTATTTCTCCACTTTCAGCCCCTGCAAACAATATCTGTGCTGCTAAAGTACCACAGCCTGGGGAAGAAGATGCATAACTCTTCACACTGCCACAGCTTCAGCTCTCTCTCCCATCTCTGCGTTGGGCTGTTCACTTCCAATGGCAATACGGACAAAACTACATGCAAATGATTAAGCCCACTTAGCAAACTGGTCTCCTTAAATGTGTCTACACTTACCCACTTATGTCTATTTTGCTTAATTTCTGGTTCTGACCCTCCTTTTAGGTCACACTAAAACACAGCTTCCATCATATCCTTTTGTACCTCTTTTTCGTGCCAGAGAGAGATAAAAGTGCCCAAGTCTCAAAATGGAACCGGGGTGTGGCTAGATAGCACAACTGGGCTGCTAGGCAGGAAGTTCTACCTGATCTAGTAACTGAATTTACTTAAGAGTATTGTAGTACCTGTAATTTTTTCCTGAGTCTGACACATTTTCAACCAGGAGTTTTCAGCTGAGAAGTAAATGGTGCTGTGGTGTTCAGCAGTAGATTTTAGTGCAATGTCTAAAGATGACTATTTTTACCTAAAGGCTTTGTTGAATGCTACTCTCCTGAGACGATTTCAAAGTTGTATAATATTTTGAGAAATTACTCACTTGGAAGTCCATTCTGCCTGTATAATCCACTTCTCAGTTCAGTCAGTTGTCCTGAACTATTTCCTCCATAGCTTGATACATTTTCTGAACAGGATCGGAAGTTCAGTTTCATACTGTCACCAACTCATAAAACAAAGATGTTGAAGGACCATTGGCCCTTTTGCCACAGACGTCTATGCCCAGCAACATTTACCTCATCCATTAATCTCAAGGCAACTCAACTAACAATACAGTTGGATAGTTTAAGAATTGTTTTTCTCTTCTCATAAAAAGGAGGTCCTACATTAAAAGACAGCTGCTTCAGAGTCAAAGAAGCATTTATTTTCTTGTAGTTTCATTCTTCCCTTTTCCAGAGCTCTAGAAAAAGCTGCACAACATCCTGGGTTTCTAGCATTACTGAGGATCCCACCCTCTTACACGTTATGCTCCCACATTAGTGCTCAGTTCTTAACTGTCCTGCAACATTTACTTGCATACTTCCCACCAACTGATGTTTCTAGGGAGACTAATGGTAAATTAATTATATATATAATTAGATAAAATTATTTTTTCACTATTCCCCCCAAAGAAGTAGTGATGCAAGAAAATTTCCACAAAAACAATTTCTATCTATTAGAAAAGTTATTCTTACTCACTTTCAAGTAGTTAACTTTAGTCAACAGGGTTCTCACTTTAAGCCAGCGCAGTCTTATGGAAAAAATAGAAAGGTCATCATGCAAAACATGCAAAACATGTTTAATGTTTTAATCCAGTTAGCATGAAAAATGGGTTAGTGTTGAAAGCACAAGCAGGCAAACTGGAAGTTCTGGTTTACTTTCTAACTTATTTGCAGTATTTCTTCGTGTCCCATGGGCTTTGCTGCAGAGATACCATCCCTGGCTCCACATAACAGTGGAAATTAAGGAAAAGGATACTGAGGTGACAATTCTTCTGGCTCTGCATGAGACAATTTAGACTTGAAAGCATCATGACTGCATTTATGCACTGTTAACTGCCTGAATCTGCATTAATTTGGACGCCTCAAAACTGTGCTACATTCTGTCGTGGATATGACCTTAGACACGTAAATGACTTTCTATGTTTTTAAGTCTAACAGTCAGTTGTCCTGCTATTCATGATATCCCTGGTTAGAGCACTGGGCTTTACATTTTTTTCCCAATTGCCAGATCTATACCAGTCTGAACTGCTGAACTGCTCAAAATCAAGTCTGAGCAGGATTAACAAAACAGACATTTCTGTGAATTGCTCAGTTTTAGAAACAAATTAGTAAGCTTTCATGCCCAATACAAGAAAATCACTGGAGCACAATGCTCAAGAAACAGGCTATCAAAACTAAGTCTCCAGGCTGCATGAAGAATGACTGTCTTCTACTTGGATCCGGGACTAGAAATGTTAGCATCTGTGTTGAGTACTTGCATGTTGAAGTTTTATGACCTGTCGTAAGCAAAGGTCTTTCCCATAAGATGGTTCACTGTGGATGGGACCCCACAGGCAAGGGTCCCACATGCACTGCAGCTGAATTCCTTGGTTTACATGTCCAATTGTTCCCAATTCCTTGTCATCTACCTTTGCAGATTTAAACTCTTGCACGAGTTGAATCATCTCAGTATGTCAACATTTTAGGGAAGCTGGCATATTCCCTTGTTTTATTCCCAGGGAATCAGGTTCGCCATGCTGCAAAACACCTAATGAAGTTGGAACCTGTGAAGTGTGTAAGCAACAGAATCAAATAACCTAATAAGTATAATCTCACAATCAACATACTCTAGTTTTCAATACTCACCTGTGTTTAGCCTAGGCTGTTCACTTTACAGACACACAGTGGTGAAGCCTTCTCTTCATGTATATTGGATATCCCTGGCTCTAAAAGGGAAGAAGACTGAGTTTGTGCCAAATTAATAAAGTAATTTTTTTTTCCTCTCTGGTTAGGCTTGTGGTATGTGACCACAGTGGGGATTCCTGTCTCACTTGATGCTAAGTTTTAACTCTCTTTAATCCCAGTACAGTGCAAGTGCATGCTCCATCTCTTCTGGCTAGTGCTATAACCCCTGCATCATATGCAAAAAGGAAGGCATAAAGTGCCCTTTTCCACATAGCCTGGAGGTTCACTCAGCAAACCACCCACAAGTGGACATATTCTTCTGACACTTCCTTTCATTTTCCAGTGCTGAACAGATAGACACCTATATTAGACAGCTTGCATCCTGCACTACAACCTTTGGATCATTATCAGACCCAGAAAAGTCACTAACATTGTGTTGTATTGTATTGCAATTCAGGAAAGATCTCCCTGTCTAACTTTACACTGTCTCTTGTAGATCAATTTTAGTATAAAGAGCTGAAAACTATTGAACAGCTCAACGTAGTTGGCTTTATTTTCTGCAAGCACCTTTTACCATAGCATATTACTATTAATGGACAGTCACATCTTTGTGACTAAAAAACAGGGTTTTTTTTCCTCTTCTGTACTTGAAACATTGCTCCACTCATGATGCACAATGAGTGTTTCCAAAGGACTGAACTTAAATTTAACTACAGTGATTCCATTTGATTTAATGGGAAGTGTGCAGCTTAATCCTATGCAAATCTTTTAACATTAAGAACATGTTTTTCACCCAGTTAGCATTTCAGTGAAGCTGATTTGGGAACAACTTTGTGACAATCTCTGTAAATCCTAGCAACCAGTTCTTAGTTGAGCAGATACTTTCTAAATAGTTTCTTTAAAACCTTTATGTACTCCTTCTATGGGTTTTCATATTTTTAAAATTGAGAAGTACTGGTGTGCATTTCTCACCTGCTCAGCATTAATTTCTAATTCATAATCCCTCTACAAACAACAGGTTTATTGATGATAAAACCTCCCACAAGGCGTTCTTGCCAGTGTGTGTCTTTTCTATGAAAACGTGAAAAAAAATCCCAAACCCCTGAAAAATGGTGACTTGGAAATGAGCCACCTTTATTTTAAGGGTTTTTTGCAGTCAACACGTTGCCCCAGCAACCTAGGTCCTTACTGTCTGGCAGAAGACAGATTTCTTTGGTTCCATCATGGTGCAAAGCTGAAAGAAGGAAGAGAGAGACAAGCAATGAAAATTCACCATTTCATTATTCGAATATGTGAATTACCCTGAGCTGCAGCCAAGCCGTGGGTCTTATCCACAGTGTCCTTCAACACTTATTCAAATCCTTCAGTGCTGCAATACTTCATTTCCATTAATTAAATAATTACACCAAACTCTGTGTAAAGATAGCATTCAACTGAATTCAGGCATTCCAAAATAGTTATTCAGTAAAGCTGAAGCTCATATTATTATGCCATGAATTGACAAAGATTCTGTTTATTTCCCTTACTAGAGTTTTTTAAAAGCCCCTTTAAAAAGGGGAAGGGGCAGGGGGAAGAAGAGAAAAAAAAGAAGAAATTGATGACATTTCACATAAGTGAAAAAAACATAAGTAACTGTCCCACAATCTTATTTCTTTATTTAATATCATGAGCATGTCATTATAATCTAGTACAGTTAATACGACTTAAAAATGAAGTTCTTTGGAGATTAAAAAAAGATTGTTCTTGCTTACATAACTTGAGATCCATTTTTCTTAGTGGCAAAAAAAAGTGATGCCTGAACAGATTTATGTAATAAGATTACATTTAAACTTTTTTTATAGTCCATCTTTACCATGCACAATCACAAAACATTTTCAGTCAGTCATACGGCTCAGGAAAAAAACCAAAGATGACGACTGAGAGAAATAGCAGTGTAAAACAGTTATAACAGGACCAATTGAAAAAAAAAAAAAGGCAGAAAAGGGACGAAAGACTGCAGAAAATCCATGCAGAAGGATGCAACAGAAACCAAATGTGCTTTGCAATACAGTAAGTGATGACAATCAAGGGATTGGTCTACATATGATGTACAGGATACAACATTGTGACTTTCAGATCTGTTCTTTAGTCTCTCCTCCATCTCTACATACAATACAGATATTGGGCAACTATAACATCATGGTGTAGGGGGAAAGTCAGAGATGGAGGTTGTCAGAAAGTAGAGGTCACAGTGGCACAGTTTACAAAAATATAAACAGGACAGGTTGTAGAACTAACGCACAGCTACCAGGTTGACAGAAGTGGAGGACAGTAAAATCTAAAATGAGAACATGCATTATATTTATAGGTAACTTGGAATGCCTAGGGAACTCGGGAGCAATATACTCTGTGATACCAGATGTGAACACCATTCTCTGGTGTTCAAAGTCTTACACCTCTAACCATAATCTGAATTGCA
Organism: Nycticryphes semicollaris; assembly: GCA_013400055.1. Taxonomy (NCBI): domain Eukaryota; kingdom Metazoa; phylum Chordata; class Aves; order Charadriiformes; family Rostratulidae; genus Nycticryphes; species Nycticryphes semicollaris. The sequence continues at coordinate 106,399 of VXBJ01003451.1, forward strand.
AATATTTCTCCACTGTTTTATGTGAAATATGCCAAATTTTTTGACAGAAATGTATTATTCTACCAGAGAAGTTTTCACTTTCATCTCTGTCAGATCATAATAGGCAACATCAAGAGGAGCATAGTGCAAAAAACATGGGCTAGACAAAGGAGAAAGAGATATTAATGATCATAGGAGAGACATAAGAGGGACAGTTTTTCCCCTATCATGCAGATCATGAGATATTTGAAAATTATTTGAACTAAGAAAAAGCTGGAGGCTTGGGCATACATCTCATGTATTGTAAAGAAATAAAGGAATGGCAGAAGAGTGATGAAACAAGGTTGGTGAAACTTATCAGTACTGAAAGAGAAGTTACTGAATAGGATAAAAGGTTGAATCACGCTAGGAGCAGATCGACACCTATGAGGAAATCAGTCATTTCAGAGAGAATTTTGAAATTAAGTACCCTGAAATATGTTGTAAACACATATCCTTTTTCAGAGGTAGGTTTTGGGGGTTTTTTCCAGCAGACAAACAGTATATACATACATGGAAGATGGAGTCACAATTGGTCCAAGGTCTGATGTGATCCTTGAAGTTTCATTTCCAAGACAGTTTTATTCAACCACTCCATATTATTTGGCCTCTAATTCTTTCCAGAATTCCATAGATTTTATATAGGTTTATAATTAAATCTGTCAAATTCTTTCTGATTATACAAGTTGCTGATGTCAGCAGACTAAAAAAAGACTAAAAAAGACTAAAATCTCACAATTGTTATAAGAATAAAATACAGCCAAAGAAAACTAAGCAAGCTACAACTATAGTGGAGGATATTTCAAAACTGATGGATGATTTTCTTCCTTTCCATCTTTGACAGCCCCTCTATGCCAGTGGATGATTTGACAACTTAAAATAAGGAAACAACAATGAAAACACAGCAATGGAAATGGAAGAGAAAGGTGAACAAATTATACCTTATATCACCATTTTAATTTTCTTCTCTGTGTGTTTCTTGCTCTCAGCTCTGTCTGTATTTTAGATAACACTTGAGATCCTTTAGAAATGTATTTTATGAATTCAGATTATTTTCCACCTGCTACTGCAGTCACTAAAAAATCTAAACCATTTCAAACTAGAGCTGTCTTGTTTGGTTTTGGTCTGTCTCCAATTTTAGTTACATATACAAACATAGAGATAATATTGCAGTGTTCTCAACTTAATTTATATGTTATGAATAAGAGACAACTTCTGTAAACTCATTATGCCATATTATCGTTAGTAATTGTTTTCTGCCTTCTCAGTTTTTAAGTGTCCTTTCATCTGTTAGTTATGAAGCCTTGTATGAAGCCTCTTAAGCCAAGGCCTTTGACTTTTTGGGGGTATTGAAGTATCTTCAAAAAACCTGATTTGGGCATTGTGGAATGTGGGTGAATGACTAAATAAACCAAGTGTCTGGTATTACTAACATCTCATAGTAGTCTTTCATTTCCATGGTTGCAGAATTTGAATGCCTCTAAACTAAGTGGTCCCAAAGGTGAAGGAATCTTCTCAACAACCAAGGGAGTTTTCTAAATACATCAGCTCATCACCCAGAACTGGGTAAGTACGACAGAGAAGTATCGGGACAGAAACTGAGAACAAGCAGAAGTCATCATTATTCTACCACACGGCACATTCAGCTCTCACAAACCACCTGGGGTTCTGGTTGCTTCACCTTGGAACAGATGCTCAGAAAGGCAAGAAATGATCAGAGGCACTGAACAGCACACAGCTTAGATGTTAAGTAGAATATGACTCCTCAGGATGAAGGACAAATGCCTGGAAAATTGCAGAAGGGAGGCTAAGTGAAAAAGGCCATGATCTGGTTGATGTGAGCAATCCTGTTTCCCTGGGGTTGATGTGATCAATCCTGTTTTCCTGGGGTTGCAGAAAGCCCAGAGAACGCAGTGAACTATCCTTGAACAGCACGAGGGAGTAGCGACTTGGTAGATAAGATAAGCGGAACTGAGTCCGGCAAATTCTGTTAGACCCTTTTGTGTGAACAGCACCCTTGTACCAATCACATAATTGCTTTAGACGTGTGGACAAGTGTAGTGAACCAATCGCATAGATGTTGCTATCATGTGCTCTGCTTGTTTGTCTATATAAACTTTGTAAGTGCGTGAAATAAAGGAGAACGACTGTACTCATATTGAGATTCCATCGTTATTCCGGGTCCGTATCCCACTCCGACAGAAAATAAATGATCGGTCTATGTAGTGATTTATAACATTAGCAATTTAGAGGAGAGAAAGTTATAACAGCTACTCACTATTTCTCAAAGTTTAAAAAAAAAAAAAGAAAAGAGAGAATAAAAAGTACGGGTTATCTATCAGCGTTTCAGCATTGAACAAAACATGAATTCAGTTTTGCACGTTAGTTAGTTTGTGGGACTCCTTATAGAATTTCATATTCATGGTAAATATTGATTTAAGTCATTGCAAAGAAACTACCAAAGCCTTGTTCACTGCTGTGTTTCCTGCAAATCACAAAAATTTCCATTGGACAATATTATTTCTTATTCAAAAGACTTGTATAGAGCTATTGTTCTCTTCAAAACAATCATCCTCCTTGGGGAGATGCATTTTAAAAATGAGCAGAGTGATCCATTGAGACAATTATTGCTTTTATGCAAAATCAGCAGAAATCAGAGATCTTTGATCAGCATGTAACTGAAGCTTGTGCATGGGTATTACTGTTTTGCATTTGCTGCAGAAGAAATAGAAGTGAGTGTGGGATGTATTAATAAAGGATTTCCTGTAAAGACAGAGAAGTATTAATTCCAAGGACCTGGACGGACATGTCTGTGTGAAGTTTCATTCACCTATCTAGAGGAAGATGATTTCAGACAAGAACAGGTTCAAAAAGGGCAGATGGCATGATTAGGGAAGCCTATTGTTGAAGAGAACATAACAACAATACAGTTTATCTGATCTAGCAGAACAAAAGTTGGGAAGAGCTATGATAAGAGTGTATAAATGCACTGAAGAATAACCATCAATGAGAGAGAAAGGTTATTTAAATTAAAGGGTAATAGTGGCAGTAGAAAGAAATGGGTATGAATCACCCGGGATTAAATATATTCTCAGAACTAAAAGAAGGTTTCCATCAGAACAATGAGGTTGCAGAAGAGTCATCCAACTACAATAATTTGGAAAGGGGAAACAAGTAGTTTTATTCTCAAGCTTAATCAGTTTATAATAACTATTATGTAATTCTGTAGCATGCAATAGCAGCAAGTTCCTTAGGCATGTGGTCCTTTCCTGTCTTACAATACTCAAACTAGTTACCCTCAGTGAAATTTATGCCATAAATCTCTCTCCCCTATTCATCAAATAGGGCATATGCAGCTTTGCATATTACTATGACAGAAATGGCATGAAAATATAAATTTATTATTATGGAAGAATGGAACAGAACTAAATGCATAAAGCTGTTAAAACAAAAGGTTCAGGAAAACTCGAATCAATGACCAAGACCTAGATTTTCTCAAGCTGAGGCTAATAAATATTTCACAAAATTAAATGTATTTTTTTTATGTCACTGAAATAAAGGATAGTACATGCAGAAACTGATTTCCAAGTGAGATTTATGAAAGAGAATGATCTCATAGTTTCTACTTCTGCAGCCTTTTTTTCTGAAAATGTCTGACAGGCAACACTAACTGCAAATGACTGAGTTGTCTATGTTTGCTCTCCTTTTCCTTATAAATAAATCACACTTCCATTCAATTATTTGCTTCAGTTTCCACAGAAAATGTGCAAGTGTCCACTATGTTTATTCTCTGTAGCAAGCTTGCAGTCAGCAGTCTCAAAATACTAGGACCTTGAACGGGTGAAATAAGATAGAGAAACAGAAAACACAGAAGAGCAAGGTCAGAATGACCAAGCGGTTTATTATTCCAAAACACATAGCTCATGTTAACTGCATGATAACCAATCATAAGCTAATTCTGAGCGCGTGAACTATGGATGTTAGCCAATGATAAGTTAAAGCGCTTCACGTGAACACAGCAGCGAATGGTATAAATATGATCCTGAAACCAGAATAAAGGGTCTTCTGATCCACCCCCATCAGGAGTCTGTGACTTCAATTCTCCACAATTCTCTGCTCACAGTCTTCCATCAGGAAGCTTACAGGTGTGCTCCTGACTTTACAGCCAGCTTTTATGATGAATTGAAGCAATCAGGATGATTCCTGCAACATCTTGATATGAAGAGTTAGAGACTCTACAAAGGTTGAACTGAACCTTTTTTCAGTGAGTCAAATGCAAGAGTGAATACTCCACTTGGTGCAGTACATTTGATATTTGATATTTTGATCCTAAATTTAATTTATTTCATTTCATCCATGAAAAGTATAGTAATTTGCTGCAAGTCTATCACACTAGGTTCTCTGAACAATTTTTTAGAACTACTGCCATGTATTCCATTAAGTTTTTCTGGTTTCAACATAGTCTGCACTTTCTCTTACTTTCATAAAACTTAATGTGCAATTTAGTATCAACCAAAACGTCTATCACTTCCATGAGGCAGCATCAGAGAAATTGCATGTAATTTATGACTAGAGAGTTGGAAGGAAAGGATGGAAGAAAAGAAGTGACAATGAGAACAAATAGGTGCAGGGGAAGATGTGGAAATTCCCAAGATCACTTCTGCCACAGATGAGGAAGAGAGCGGGAGCACAGGTAAGAAAGCACATGAGAAGCTATGGATTTTGACCTTGTTATAGTGGAGGCAATTGATGACAAAATTCATCATTCTTTCCTTTCCTTTTTTTTTGACAAGGGCTATCTCATGCTTTATGCATTATGTCTTACACAGCATTGATAAAGCGTTTTGCAATTACATCCTAAAATAAAGGTTAAGTATGCTAAATTCTTGCTCTGCTGTGCAAATTAATATTGAAAACTGTGGAAAGAGCTACAATTCCCAACAATCAGATAACACCAAGCATGAAGAATGGGAGATTTTATATCTCTTTAGTGTCTGGATCCCATCCTCTTAAGTCAGATACTTAAAAAAAGTGTCTCTTGATGCTGAGTCTTTTTTGTAACTCAGGGAAAGCGACACTTTGTAACTGGGCCAACCTATAATGAAAGCAGGTCACTGTGTGCCCTGTACTCAGCTCATCTGTAGGCTGAAGAAACTCACATAGAACTGACCAGCCTTCCAAAAAATAAATAAAATGTAGTCTTCCTAAAAACAACGTGAGAAATATAAGGATTTATAAACATGGGTTAGAAATTCATCTTCACATACAGATATAAATAAACATAAACTGAATTATTTCCATTCGCAGAGGTTGGCTAAATAAAATATGTATGGACCAGTTCAAGTCTCCATGTTTAAGTATATTGATGTTTTATGAGACAAAGGTTGGACTGGAAGCATATTCAGGTAGGGCCTTCACTTTAAAAGGCCAGTTATGCAGCCACATATTATAGAGCTGATCATCACCACTGAGGTACTTTGCTCTTGAGCTGTAAGTCTGTAGGCAGCAAAAATCCCAGGGGTGTGATTAGAAAGATTATATGAAAGATCTTAACATTTTGAGATTTTGTGACTTTGTAAGTGTTCTTTACAATACAAGCAAGGCAAAAAGCATGACAAAATCATTTCTACATGGAAAGCAGTGAGAAATTGCATAAATCTTTCTGTCCCTTAAGAGTACTTTGTTTAAATTTTAAAAATCACTTAGGCCTTCTGGCCTATGTAGGGGCTGATGGATTTTGTATTTCTTGACACTTTAATAAAATATTATGCAGTATAAATGCCTTATTATGTGTTTTATTTATTGATTTAGGTACATTTTCTTCCTTTGAATCCTTACTAAACAGAGCTGTTGTTTTCTGAATTGATTTTGCTGTCTCAGCCACATTGAGGCATAGACGCTTTTTTGGCTTCCATCTGAATGAACAATTTCCTAGTTAGACACACTGGATTTGGAGTTGGGTCAATAAAAGCTTTACTGTGTCCTTTCTCTTTCCTCACAGTGCTCACAAAAGAGAACTAAATTCCATTCATCCTTTCACTGGCCACTGTGGAATCTTTAGCAATGCAGTTCTGGCTGGGATGAGGAAACATGGCAAGAAATTGGAAGAAACACAAATAAGAATTCTTTATTTCCCATGCTCACTGCCCTGAAGATCTGTTGCCACTGGGGATGCATGTGAATTTCCTGCACTTTAACTATTTGTCTCTGCCATTCAATTGCCTTAGAAGTATAACACGTTCAATATCAAAAGACGATTTAGCTTAATCCTGCTGAATCTGATGTGGTTAACTGTAAGTATTTTGCAAAAAGACCGTTTTGAGTGGTTCTTGGCAATATGAGCATAAAGGATCATTCAACAGCTTTCATGTGAAGAGTACTTTCAAACTTTTGAATCACATAAACTTTACCATCGTTTAATAAAGTGTTTTCACTCTAATCTTTGTGGACCCATGGAAATGTCAAAGATTCTGGAGTACTACACGGTTGTTTGCAAGGATGTAGTCAACATATTAAAATGTATTTTGCTATTGCTTTTTGATTGCTTTTTAATGTTACATTATGCTTTTATAGATAGCCCCAGACACAGTAAAAATTATTCAAATGATATCATCAATTTAAATTTTAGGCATTTCCAAAATAATTTCCAATGTCTTTGATTTCAAGCTTTTCCACCAGCATGTAATATATATATATGTATCAGCTGCGCCACTCCAGTGTTTAAGACATTTCCTTCCTTCATTTCTATATTGATGCCCTATGGATGTGAAGAGGAGACATGAAAAAAACAGTTCCAGTTCCTAGCATAAAGAAGTTTTTCTATAAGTTCAAACATAATAACATTTTCACTTTTAGGGTTCACATGTTCATATGTGAGATGCAAACATATAAGAGTATGCATATAAAGTCCTTTTAGGCATAAATCCAGGACTAATCTAAGGCCAGATTTTGTATTAATTTGTGACACAGTAAAGTAGTCCAGTGATACTACTAGTAGGAAAAAGCATGCCCAAAACACAGCAATATTTCTCCAGTCCTGAAATTACATCTGCATTTATAATAGAGAATAGCATGGCTCATATTGCACCTGAGTGTCCTGACCTACCCATGCTGAATGACTAACTAACTACTTAAGGCAGAATTATGTAGAGACAGATGTGCTCTATGTCCACAAGAAGACCTGGAACTTATTTAATTCCACTGGGAGTAGTGCCAATATGAAGTGCTGCAAAATAGTCAAAGAATTTCAGCTTTAAAATTAATATATACAAAGCTATCTCAGGTGTCATTTGTAGAATTATAAAGCAAGAAAAAAAGGGGATTAAAGAATAATTTTAAATTTATGCCCCCATAAATATATATCACATGCTTTGAAATTTGCTAAAAGATTCCATAAGTAAATTTTCTGAGATCATTCACTGAAAAAAATTATCCATTTGCAACATCCCAACTTGCAGCTCTAATCCCCTGATTAGGAAACACATAAACAACAGGGGTCATTTAAAGCTGACACTTTGAACATTTTCTTTCATCCCCTTTGATATGAACTCACTTTCAGTGGGATTTTCAGTCCATTAGATAGATCACCACAAAACTGTTCCCCTGAGTGAAGACTATTTAATATGTGATTTGCTAAACTAGGTATAGAGTCTCAGCTTTTATTTCCTCCTATTTTTCACCTTTTTATGACCAAGCAAACACTTTGAAGAAGAATAGGACTTTGAGATGCTACTGCAAGGCTATGTTCTGCTCCATGGTTAAATTATTGTTTTACTTAGAATTTTTTCAGCACTTGCTGCAATTAGGAGGCAGGTTATTTCTGAATTTGAAAGGAGGAAGGATAAAGAGGGAGGAATAGTAAATACTGTTGGTTTGGAGCTTAAAGTGAATTTTTTATTTGGCTTTCATGCCATCTTGCTCAGTAACTTTGTCTTCCATTCACACACACTTCCTTAATTCTCTGTGTGTAACTAACAAAAATATTAACTTACTTTTTTATTATTATTTATTTGTTTTGGCAAGACGAGGAGGAAAATAAACATTTCAACTCTAATACGAGCAAATTGCTGGAAAGTGGAAATTTAAGAATTCCTAAACTGTGATAACACATACTGTATATGATTTGGATTCTAGTTAAATTGGGTTTAAATTTTATGCTTATCACAGAAGAAACCAGTGCATGGGTTACTGGAAGAACAAGAGTTTGAAGGGTTACCTCTATCATAAGAAAGAAGTGAGTAGGAACATCACCAGGATCTGCACAACAAGTGAATTTTGTGTACTTTTTATTGGTTTTATATGGTAAAGTAACTTTTTCAAAAACAGAGATGAGAACAATCATCCTAATGGGAAAAAGCAAAGGAACATGTGCAAAGAAGTTCTCAGAGAGGTACTTCAGCCAAACATCTTATTAAGGATTTATTAGAGGTGAATGACTTGGAAGTTGTTTTTTTTCTATTAATAACACAAAGGGGTGGGGGAAGGTAGGAGGTGTAGAAAGTCTTGACAAAATAGAGTAGGAACACTTTAGAAAAGTACTAGAAAGTTCTAGACAGTTCTAGGAAAATGTTTCTTAAATATTTCTTCCAAACAGCCAGGATCAGGTTTGAATATAGATGAAGTTTCTACTAATACTACCAGAGATACATATAGTTGCAAGATTAGTATATTATTACTATTCCATATGTTAACTGAAGACTGTAGTCCAACAAAAATGGTGCCATGCAAGCATTTTTTACACAACATAACCATGAATAAAAATGATTTTCAATGGTAAATTGGGAGTCTACGAAGAGCAGCAAGAACACACCAACTGAATAGAAAGCTATGTCTTGAAGTGTCAGAATACATAAATGTGTGACTTGCCAACTCTCATGCTGAGCTGTACCTTGCAAAGGAAATTATAACAAATAGTAAAAGCCACAAACAACACCAAAAAAAAAAAAAAAAGAACAAAGAAAGAGGAAGTGGTGTGGTAATTCAGCAAGTATAGGGACAAAGACTAAAGCTAAATTATATATGGCCAAAAAACCCTTTGACGCAGTTTTCAGTAGCTACAAAGAGGAAGTACATGGAGGTGAAGTCAAGGGGCTAATGGGAATAAGAGTACAAAAATAGAAAATGCCATAACTGAGGAGGATACAATATTAAAACAGCTTAATGAACTGAAGTCAGTGAGCAAATAACCTCCAGCACCGATTTCTGGCTCACTTAATTACAAATTCAGAAATAAGGCTCTTTTATGCATTTACCAAGTCAGACCTCTATGCTAAAGAATAGTATACTTAGGAGATTTTCCAAGATGGACATCTCAGTGCCTGAAGTGCAAAGACACGAGGTAAGAACTTCAGGAACTGAAAAATATTCAGCACAAGATACTGAAAAGTAGAAGTCAGTGGAAATCAGAGAGATTACATCATATGGCATCTTACCTGAAGGACTGTAAAAAAAGACAGACCAGAAATACTATAAGAAACTGTCAAAACCCTAGCAAACTCTTCTCATGCAGGAACCTTCAGTCTGACGACTACAGTCCAGTTAGAGATAGCTTGTTAGGATATACATAAACACACACAACAAAATAGTCTAGGGGATTGACAGTTGTCCAGTCAACAAAAGTGTGAAACTCTTAAGAAAAAGCTATTACTTCTGTGAATCTCTAGTCGTGCTTGGAACAGTCACTGGATTACCTGTGGCAAGAAGACACATCTTCTTCATTAAGTACAATGTGATGCACCAGCTGAATAGTGATGGTTCAGCAGAGATCAGGTGGATTAATAGTGGCTTTCTGATGCTATTATTGCTCGTTGTCAGAGAAAAGGGACAATGATGATAGTAAAAATCACTGTTTTTATTAGTTAATTACTACAGTAATTACAGAACGTCTGTAGAGTGGTAACTATAAGTACATGTGTATATTTCTCCATGCCTATCTCAAATGCATAATAATGTAATTTTGCATAAACAACAGGTATTTAAGAGTAAATCAAGTTGCATTTTAAGTGAAGTGGGACATTTGTGCACATATCTTTTTCTATGCACAGCTATAATTTCTTAGGCTATTGTTATTGGATCATATGATTACACTTTCAGTGAAATTTGGGCTAAGACATTTAATCTACCTTGTGCTTTCTTTCCTGAGCTGCAATATGAGGTTTAATATTCATCAGCCCAAAATCCACTCTCTTCTTTCAAGGCTGTCCAAAAAGTTTCACATGCAACTTCAGAGGACAATCTTACTAGTGGCTTGAAGAATTTCAGGTATTACAGTGACAAAGACCAAAGTCATCTATGTGTAGTTATGCTTCTGAAGAAAAAGAAACAACTGAAACAACCTGTAGGACTTTGCATTTAAATTTGTATCTTTTTATTTTAAGATTATGGGAGAAAATGCAGAACTTAAGTTTTACAAAGATGAACTTGACTATTTTAGTCCACACTGAAAAAATAAGAAAAAAAATTAAAAATTAATTTTAATAAATTAAAAATAAAAACCATCTGTTTGGCTGAGAGGAAGAAAAAGGTTTCCCCCAGTGACAAATTTAGAATGAAGAGGAAATTGCATCTAAAGCATTAAGATGGAGAAAGCCAACTTGATTGTATCTGAACCTATATAAAATAATTTAGGCATCAAAGGAGAGGAAAAAGGAATGTCTCTAAGGACCAGGAGGCCACAGTAACCATCCCAAAGGAGGAAGAGGATGAAAGATATATAATGTAATCCTTACATAAATAAGAGATTTCTATGTTTTATTTTAAAAAGTTATATTATTCATCTATCTGTTCTGCCGAATACATGCAACGTGTTTTTAAGATATAAATATATGCAGTCTGCACTGCTCTGGAGCCAGGCATCATTCCCTAGAGTGGATGCATTTAGCAGTATAGAAATAGCTGATGTTCTTTCTTATGCAGCTGCAAAGAGAGATAATTGGAACATTAAACAAAAAGATCTAAGCAGAATCAATAAGAGTATCCATTTGGACAGGAGGCAAGGGCAAAGATCTTTATAATTCCTGACATTGCTGCACATTTATTTCTTTTGCAGATCATTAGAGAGCAAGGAGGCTGGCCCATTTAATCCACATTTCATATTCTGCTTGTCGGCAACTTTACGATCTTTTTGGAAAGGTTTCCACTTTGTATGTTTCACGTCTCTTCATCCGATGCCCTGCCCACCCCACATCATTGTTTATTCACTTTTTCCAATTTAAGAAGAAGGAAAAGCAGTACTTAGAGAAACTCTATTGCAATCTGTTAAAATGGGCAAGTGGAGTAGCAAACATCAAGAAATAAAAATAACTTTGGTAGTGCTTGGCTCCTTATAAGTGATCACTAATGATTTAAAGCAGTCATTAAGTGTCTCATAGTAAAGAAAATTATTTCCATATTTATACATTTAATGAATATTTGGATTATAGAGATCTGCTTTAAATCCTTGATGTAATATTAGCTAATGTGCAGATACTGAAAAATACAAAGGAAAATGGTACAATCAGAATATCAGTATGCGTTTAAAACCAATTCCGTGGAGGCAGCACAATTACAGTGATCCAAACCCAGTAAGAAATAACCTTCAGATTCAGGTCCCTTAAGATTTAAAGAGTATAACTGTCTGTGTTATAGAGATTTGTAAGTAACTGTGCAAACACTAAGCATTGTGCCTTGCTACTTTGAAATAGCCATAATTACTATAGACCTCTGTCTACTTTTCAGTCAGTGCAGGAGCCCTATTCTTTCAAAGCCATTTGAAAGTCTCCATCAGTAAGGCTGTATATTCTAAATTTCCAATTTGAGGTTTTACTTCCTTACAAATGCAGTCTTATGCCAATACTGTACACTTTTGCCATGCTTTACAGCGAAGTCAAGATGTTCAGGATGAATGGCAATGCAGTCAAGCTGAAGAAAATAAAAGGATTGTCTTCATTATGCAGCATCTTGGGTTTTTTCAGCAGTTCAAAAATGGAATTTAAGTGAGAACTCAACACTTTTGGAGCTAGCCTTTGTCATTAAGCCAGTTTCTGAGAGGAAGACAATAATTTACAAAGAAAAAAAAAGTAATATCATGAATAAAAGGCTTGGCCCTTTTTAATGGCCACTGTCCTAAAGGGACATAACTATTTTCTCAAGACCTAATAATATCTAAACAGTCATTTTTCTTCAGACGTAACAGCTTTGTTATTTCTGTACTGTATCTTTCTCTTTCAAGCATGCAACACATGCAGTAGAAAATTCTTAACACTTAAAGGCAAGTCATATCAGTAGCGTCATTAGTTTAATTTGGTGTGAACAGTGACAGCTTTACTGTAGAAACAATGCACATGAACACATGTACGGTTTGCAACTTAATTACAATATATGTACAGAATCTTAAAAGAATATGGAAAGTATATGGAAAAAATTATAAGTAATTCTTTGTTACACTTAGTAATTATTTATAGGCCTAAAATTACTCACTGCTTAAGTTACTGTCTGTATATCCATGTATTGTTGCACTGTGAAAATCAAGGTCTACTTAATTTGTAGATATGTGCTTAATATTTTACTTTATAATTCAGTATAACATTTTAGGTATTGATACTGTAGCTGCTTAATCCCTATTCTTTTTTTTTTTTTTTGCTGTCATTAATATTCTTCTGTAAACATATATGGCCTTCACTTAATATTCAGGTAAAAATCAAACTGTCATTTGATATCAATAACTTCCTTTTTTTCTTTGTGGATTTAACATTACTAGAGTTAATGAGGAGTTCTTTTTAACATTAACTAGAAACATTAAAAAGTACAGGTAAAAAACCCCAGATTGCTTCTTTCTAAAGTGTTTTTCTTAATTGCATTCAGTGAGAACATGTCTACTGATTACCAAAATACATTGAGGATGATATCTTAATGCCATATGAAGAATTTACCACTCCAGGCCCTTAACAAAAAATTAAAAAAAACCCCAAAACTGGTTTCATGGATCACTCCTTCATGGACAAGAGGAGGAAAATTTTGTATAACATGACAATTCATTATTTTCAGATTATTTTTTTGTTGTGGTCCAGACAGAATTAAAAATTGCATATCTTTGACTATTGGAGTGTCAATAATACCTTAGGATGGGATTCCGCTCAGATACTAACTAACATAGAATTTAGAAGCTTGATTCAGATATTGTGATATGGGTGCTTAATGACAGCTGAGATGATCCATGTTATCCAAGGCATTCAAATGAGGCAGGCATTCAAATAAGGCAGACTGATATGACACAGTTCTACAGGAAATCTCAACCTTCTCAATCATGATACTCATATCCAGTATACCTAGTGAGTAAATTCGAGGAAGTTCAGAGAGCTACTTATCTTACTGAATTTAAGGTTCCATTTTACGAAGATGCACTGTTGTCTAGGCTCCATCGCTACTTTATTTAATGCCTTGTTGACTAGATCTCAATTTATTATAATGCAAACTTAGACATAATGAAATATAGATGTCTCAATATGCAAGCTGAATCCCATCTGCAGAGCAGGATCCATAAGTATCCAGAGTGAAATCCATTTGCTTGAATTCATATATCAGGAAATATAAAAGGCTGTTGCTAATTTTTATCCCAAGACATCTTAAACAGCATGGGACATTTACGTTTAGGCATCTAGATCCTGCCCTTAATTAAATTTAATTTGACTTCGTTCTTTGTTATTTGATTTTTAATATTTAGAAAAATTATAATGTATTTTTAATGCAAATATCAACACCAGAACAAAATATTTTACCTATATTATAAGATATCCTACAGCTTTTATTTAACCATGCTTGTAATGTAAATTTATAAACTCAGGTACGAGATATGAAGGCTGGGACTCTTACCTGTCTTAGATCTCTCTACTCTAAAAAACATATCTGAGTTCTTCACTATGTTCCATTTACAAACAGTGGAGAAAAAGATGCACTTTATTGCATGATTCACCAGACCAATAGCAGTGTATTTTAGGATGAGAACAGTCACTTCTGAAAATATTTTTCTCTATTGACTAAAACTTCTACATCTTCCACAGATCTTATGTAGATGTTTATATTTGGCTTTATCAGTCCTCCTGAGCTTACTAGTCATAAAAAACCTACTACTGACTTCTGCAATGACCCAGTCTCTAGAAAATGGAAAAGGGTCCTTAAGATACATTCAAGAATACACAGAAGGAAATGTTGATTTGACACACTGAAAATCAAAAAGAATATAAATAAATTTAAAAAAAAAAAAAATGAGCACCCAACTTTCACAATTCAAAATCTAAAAAAAACCCCAACCCCACAACAAAAAAAAACCCCATCCCCAAAATCCCTAACCCTCTGATTAGTCTTTTGATTCCTAGAGCAATGGCTAACAAAATCCTACTCCTTGTCAACTCCTGCTTGTAGAAATTCAGTCCCGGTGCAGTATCCAAAAAAGAAAGAACTCAGAACGTACTCCCTGAAAAAATTTCCTGCCCCTAGGAAAATTAATTTATTAGCAAATCAGACTTTTTCTTTTTTATTAGCAGCCATGTTTGAGCCATATTGTCTGACTAAATGGCATCTTGGTTTAAACTGTTATAGAAAACATTTTTCCTAACATCTAATTTTGCCAGAAAATAGACAGTATTTTTTAGACATAAGGATGAAGCACCATGTTCTTGTACAGCTCTAAATTTCATCTTTGAGAATAGAAATCCAAGAATTTCAGCTTGACACTTTATAAAAGCACCACATTCACATAAACAATCAAAAGAATTTTTGGAGGCTTTCTTTACAAACTGCAAGAATGTTGCTTTCTGTATCCTCAAACCTTACACCAGTTCCCTGAGTAAAGGATATGTTTACTTACACATTTCTCTTCCAGTGTCTATAATTAATTTCAAGGCAATGTCAATGCTCTTTTGCTATACCTTGAAACCTTGTAAGAGGGAACCCTTGCTGAGTAACTCCAACACTGAACCCATTAGTTCCAGTCATCGGTCAAAGAATCTGTCAAATGAGTTACTGTAGCCTCATTTCTTATTTTCCAGTCTGTAATTCTGTGCACAGTCCATCCCTGGTACTAGTGCTATAGAGGCAGATGTCTTATTTTGGTAGGGTTTGTTTGTTTGTTTGTTTTGTTCCTGAAAGCAACATCAGAAGTAAATTAAAATGCATAGTATAAATATATTCAGATTTTAAATGTCTTAACCAACATTTTCCCAGGTGCTTACAAGAGATCTACTGATTTATCTCATTAGAGAGACTTCAGGATGAAAGTTATGATACACATCTGAATACACAGAGAAATGTGGGAGAGTGCATCACTGAATTTCTGGGCCAATGCTTTAGGGCGAGAATATTGAAAGATGTTATTTTTAGTTAAAGACATAGGATGGATATGAATAGGAGGAGGAAACAAATCAGCAAACTGAGAATACTAAGAAAACTGTCTGCAGTAATATCTGTTAATGTCAGCAGGGAAGCTATTTCTATCATAATTGTATCAGCGTGAGATGCAAATACTTTAAATCATTGCATAAATTACTGATGTCTTACTTAATGCACTGAAAGTTTCAGCCTTCATTTAGAAATAATTTGTGGGAGAGATGTCTCACCTTTTCTAAACATTAATGCATCAAATAGTCTAAACAGAAAATATTTTTTTAAAGCCTCAGAAGGGTAGATCAGCTTTCAGTAAACTAATAAGCATTACAATAGATTGATGTATTTGAGTTTAAAAACTTCACTTTGCATACTGAAATTATTAAAGAAATTGTAACGTGTCTTTTGTGTTGGATTCAGGCATCTCTAGAAAAACATAATTTCAGCAAATCAATCATGGTTAATAACTTTATTAACAAATATTACTGTTTTTATTCTTCCTGGAATTTTCACAATTATCTTATAATTTTATTCAATGGTTTTGTTGCTTGAAATAATTCAGCGTATGCTTTCTACAAAAAATTTTTGGGCCCATAAATTATGAGAACAGTTCCTAATGGTCATTCAGGCTTTGAACTGACTTGGATTAGGCATTCCTGCTTCATTACTTGGTTCTTCTACACTTTTGCATAACGCTAACTTTTGCAGTAAGGTGTATAATATGATCTATTTACCCACCTATAAATAATAAATAAATAAATATTCTTCCACATACCGCACTTTAGAGGAGGAATTCACATATCTGTATGGAAAATTTCTGTCCTACTAATTTTCAGAATCAAATTTCTGACGGCACTCAAGGTGCAGTGATATGATACAAGGCACAGTTCCATAGGCCAGAACAAACAAAGAAGCTGGTGGGAAATCAGTTTTGTAGGAAAGAATTATGGTACTTGTATATCTCTAGTGGGCTAAACCAAATCTTTGGAATTGTTCACTCCTGAAGTCAACAGGTCAAATTTGAAAACTACTTTCTAAAACTGTTGCGGCTCAGACCCATTTTCAGTCAGCACGTGTTAATCAAATCAGACTCCAGGGAGAAATCTAACCACAGTTACAAAAGGAAACATTTATTAATATTTCGCCTTATTATTTGTTTTTATTCCTTTGTTAATGTTAGTTAATTTAGAATGAGACTCTGAGGATGCTAAATGACCCTGTTTCGGCCAAAAGTGGTGTCTTGGATTGTAAGTTCAGCCATAGGCACAGGTTTTTGTGGTTTTGAAGTCACTCACAGCAGGGACAAGCTGAGCTTGCAGCCAAGGGAAACTGTGTATCTGAAAAATAATAAGCTTGAATTATACTTGCTGTTTGACTGTAAGTATATTAACATCAGTTTTTGCACTGCAACAAGTTCTTTGGCTAAAATCACCTTAGCCTCCAATTGTCAGAGCTTGGAAACCAGATATCAGCGTGTCAAGGCCGATTAAAATAAAAATATGGGATTATGGGATTTGTTGCTGTTGAGGATTTTATGCTCTTAAGTGTGATTTAAATTTACTTTAATCACAAGAAGAAAAGGTCTTGTATGAAGTTGTGCTGTGTTCTTCTCAAAGAGAAAGTATTTGTCTTAAAAAGAATAACTGTCTTTCCTATATCAAAAATGCCCATTTGTTATTCTCTCTTCTCATGAGTGGGTGCATGTTCTGTTAAAGTAGCCTTAATGAGCAGCTTCTTCCCTGCTCAGCTCCAACTCTCTGGCTTGAATAGAGGCGTACATACAGAAGGCATTGCCACGGATTTGATCAGAGGAACCAGATGGAAGTACCTGTATAAACAGGCTTACTCTGCCCCTTGACCTTGTAGTCATGCCCCATTATGCTCCTGTGTGTCTTCTGTCATGGAGACCACGTAGAGAAGATTTTCTGTTTGTCTCCTGCTGTGTACTCTTGCAAATCATTATTTCCACCCCCCAGCCCCAGCCTCTCTCCCCTGCCCCCACTATTCATATACATACAAAGTCAGGTCTTGGTCTTCTGCAAATGAAAGCCATCCTGAGGTAATATATATTATGAGACACTGGCACAGCTTGAGTGCCAGAGCCAGTGCTCTGTCTATATGTTGTGTTGCTTTGATAAATTCATATAAAACTGATCTTAAGATGAAGAATCATAATCACTGCTGACACTTTGATAAACCAACACTTGGAGAGACCTGTACTTTTCATGTTAATAATTTATTCACTGTTTAACCACTTACAACTAAAAGTCTCTTCTAAACTATTGTAAAAAGTGTGGTACATTGTAATCTCTTCGTCATAAATGTGGTTTAGAGTCCCTTTGTGTTGTAGATAACCCCTAAACCTCTGCATAAACTGGAATGGAAATATCCCAATAAAACATTTCATGTGGGAAAGATTATTCAAAGCTATAACACTCTGCAGGAAATCATAAGCTTTGCTCAAACTGTAAATCCAAGTCTGAGGGACAATGAATTAGGCTTCCTGTGCACAGGGTCTTCCCAGGCACTTTGCCTATCCCAGTCCATTGGCATTCAACTTAAAGAAATTCAATCTCCGTTTTCTAGAATGATTCGTCCCTTTTCTTCTCTCTTTCATATCTTTCTGGACACCTTAGGCTGCAGAAAGCTGGCTAGTGGTCTCTCCCCACACACACTTACTTTAAAAAGTACATTTAGAAGTGATAGATATTAATCTTTCTGTCCCTTTCCTACCCCCAGTTCCACTACTGTCCTTCTTTCACTTGGGCACTCAAGATTCAAAGGCTGTATATTCAGAAGAATGGGGCTTAGTTTAGGAAGTGTGGCAGCAATAGCGTGAAGTGGAAGCTTGAATTAGAAACAGTGTAGATGAATAATCAAGATGAGCAGAGACATAAGTCTGACTAAACTACCTTTAGAATGGTTTTAGGCTTCCTCTAACTCCTATGTTTCTACACGTCCATAGTAGGAAGTATAATGTAGCTTGCAAAATTCCGAGGCATTAGATTACCACGACATGCAGAAATGGGGCAGGGAGACTGTGCAGGAACAGTGGTAGTGGCTATGTCAATTTAGCATGGTTGAGACAACAATGGCTACAGAATAACAGGTAGAGGAACTCAGAACTGCACTGTGATTACCTCAAAGTCAGCATGCAAACCTGAGAAATTTAAAAGCCAAGGTAGTGATAAAGTAACACATCTTTCTCTGTAGACTAGAATACACAACAATAAGGTACTTATCACCCAACAGTGTGTGTTCCAAATCAGCTGCTGGAGGAACCAGGATGAGTGAGGCCAGTGAGGCGCTCAACACTGGCAGCTGTAGCAGGACCACTGGTTACAGCCCTTATGTCTGGTGCCAGCTGATAGAGCCAAGTGTCTGTATTTTCCCCAGACTGGGTGTGCATAGAGCGTGCTTGAGTATTCACTGGCAAACTCCAAGCTGGACCTGACAGTGAGTGCCCAGTGAGCAGAGGGTTTTTGCTGGTGCTGGGAGGATCCACGAATATGCACACACACACATATGTGGGCTTGTGAACCTCCAATCTGCTATATATGTGCTGCCCTGGAGACCTTCTACCTCTACAAGAGGGCGGGACATGGCTGTCTGGGTTTGTATCTGGTGTAAGTCCTGCACATAGCCATCTGTGTGGGTGGTGTCCCTGTATATGTCTCTGAGATACTGCTCATTTTCTCTACCTATTGAACCTGCAAATGAGAAAGCAGCTGTTGTGTCCCTCAGCCTGGAAGAGTCCCCATGTCTCCAAAGCAGGCTCCAGCAGCTGAGGGAGAAAGGACTCCCAGGCCAGAGTTGCTGGAGGCAGTGGACAGTTACAATATCTCTTAAAATCTGTCAATTTACTCCAGCCCGCCCACCAACATTCAAGATAGCTGTAATTAAACTAGTGAATGGAACCCAGACATTTGAATAATTTATAATATCTGCTAATTATGCGACATTTTAACAAGGGGAAGTGCAAAGTACTGCACACGGGGAGGTACAATCCTATGCACTAGTACAGGCCGGGGGTCAACAGGTTGGAAAGCAGCTTTGTCAAAAATATCATGGGGGTCTTGATGGACACCAATTTGACGCAAACCTGCAGTGTGCCCTTGTGACATGGAAAGCCAACTGCCTCCTGGGCAGTGTTAGGAGGATTGTTGGCAGCAGGTCAAGGGAGGTGATCTTTCCCCTCTCCTCAGCACTGGAAAAGCCACACCTGGTGTAATGTAATGTGTCCAGTTCTGGGCACCCTAGTTCAGAAGACATGGACATACTGGCAAGAGTCCAAAGAAGGGCCACAAAGATGATGAAGGACCTGGAGCATCTGAACGAGGCTCAGAGAGTTGGGACTATTCAGCCTGGAAAAGAGAAGGCTCAGGGGGAAATCTCGTTAATGTGTAGGAACACCTGGTGGGGGTGAGTAAAGAAGGCAGAGCCACGCTCATCTCAGTGGTATCCAGTGAGCTGACAATGGGCACAAACCGAAATACAGGAGATTCCATGTAAAGATAAGAAAAGATAAGATAAAATATTCTACTTTGATGGGGTTGAACGCTAGCACAGACTGCCCAGCAAGTATGTGGAGTCACCATCCTGGATATATTTAAAACCTAATGGGACACAGCCCTGAGCAACCTGCCCTAGTTTGTGCTATAAGCAGGCATGTTGAGCTAGACGTTTTCCAGAAGTCCCTTTTTATCCTCAACAATTACATAACTCTGTGATTTTGTGATTTCCTGTACCACGCACAGTGCCACTGGTAAGTCCCCAAAATAGGGCAAATATTGAATTGCAATGATAGCCAGTAGGTTAATTTCTTCATTTTCAGACAGGTAAGTTGAAATTTTCATCTCCTCATATGTTCAAATTTGAATGCACTCAAAAATCATGCAGGGCCTGAGACACCCAACAAACTTTATTTCCTTCTGTTTTTGGGAATACCCTTTTTTTCAGGGATCACTGTGTGTAGTGTATTGTAAGCATTACTGAAATTGTAACAAGACATTTTTCTTCTAAATAGCATTCTTTAACTTCTTTAATGGTAAAGGTGTGGAGTAAGGGGCAATTCTTGTTTACAATTCACTTTAAAATATGCAGAAAAGTAAACTGGACTCTTAATACCTAGGTGTTGTTTTGGCTGGCTCATTAACTTCATGTAATGTGCAATAGATATGTTGCCAAAAACATATTATGGGTTTTACAGACAGTTTCTTCCTTCCAAATGCAGAATTTAACAGTGCTACAATGTTTTACAATTTCCACTCTACTCATATAGCTTGCCTTTAGCCTAGAAACAGAAGTCTTAATGATTTTGATAGCTTCTAGCACCTTCTATGAAATCAGAAGTGATGTTTCAGTGGTTTTAAACTAAAAGCCAGCATTTCCTGATGAACAACAGGTCCATATACTTTGAAATAATGATGAGTGAATGCCATGCACATGCTATCAACAGATCATTAAGAAAGTAATTAATGTTGCATGAAAACAGTCTTGTTCCAGTTACATCCAAATGGCTGGCAAATCATGTGAGTTAAATAAACAGTGTAATCCTCTCAGTTTAACTTTAAAAATATATTTGTGTTTTCTTTAGGTAATTTTTGTTATTCACAGAATAAGATGCATGCTCTCCTTCAATGGCATTTGGGACTTAATAATCACAACTGCTGACCAGAAATGAAATGAAATTATGCAATAAACATAGCACAGAGAACAACTGTGCCAAACCCATTTTAATAGATTATGAAAGGAAGTAATTCAAATATGTAGTTGATTTACAGGCAGAAAGATGCCTTCACGTTGACAGAATTTCTGGCAATTCAACTTTTTTTTGGCAGACCTTCAACTTCTCATTACACAGAGGAAGGAAGAGCTATCTTTTTCAGTTATGTGTAGTTACTACATTTGTATACCCTAGGCTAAGGCCCTGTTTGCACTACTCTAGCAGCCTAGCAACACAATATTGATCAAAATTGCCTTAAATAGGCAGCTAAGTGATCCTTCTGGAAGGGAAGGTCTTCACAGACCAGGTTAACTCTAAACATTTGACCAAAAGCTGTGTTTTGCAAACAGCTTCTTCTTTCCTTATAAAGTGATATCAAACTTAACATATTTTGTAATAACATACTGCATTTCTATACACATCTCTGGTCACAGGAGGTGACAGAGTTGTCACACACTACTCAGGAACTTATTAGCAGGCAAAATATCCTTTGAGGAATCCTAATCAGTCAATGTAAATTTGAACAGCCCTCAATCAATTTGAATTATAGAGGAATCCTTAATTATTTCTATAAATGAAGCAGCAGAAAAAAACTTGGAATTAATTTGGTTGTTTCTTTGCCTGTTTCTTTGTGTTTTGCAAGTTGTTGTCAAATGGTTTTTATAAAGATTCATTGGCTGCAGGTTTCTACATCAACTCCCTACGTTTGTTCTTCAGATCTGTTTGAGGAAAAAAAAAAAACCACACCATTGTTTTAGTTTCCAGGCCAGCCTTTTTTTTTTTTTTAACCTTTTTCTTTACCTTTTTTTTTCAGCTGTTTCTTGGAGAAGCTTCATGAAGTGTAGCTTAATAAAAGACTTAATTATAAAAGTATCCACCCTTGTCTACTCAGTTCTTCAGTGGCCCACGACTAGTTCAGGGTATTACCACAGTGTACCAGATTGACTAGCCCAAAATCTTAGACCTAGACAACTCTAAAAATGTGAAATAATTTGTTTAGTAGTAGCTCTGCCTTTCTATTGTAAATTAACTATATATTATAATTTAGTAGAATTTGACTAGGAGCAGTGGAATGTGGTCTGAAAATCTGCAAATTAGCATCCATTCATCTAATTCGGGTACCAGAAGGCAATATAGTTGCACCAGCATGATATTGAGACTACATTAATTAGTGCTGTTGAGAGATATGATTATTAGTTCAACTACAGAACTGCATAACACTGATATTGTACAAAACTGAAGATATATGACAATTCATAATAAATTCATTATCAATCAGGAACTTCACTGTGTCCTGCAGACATGGCTAGAATAAATATCAGGGATAACCTATGACTTACATGTCTGAAAAAAACAACTCAGAAATTTGGAAATAAAGTATAAATGCAACTTAAACTGAGGACAGAATAAATTCAAATATAAAATGGACTATGCATGTTTATAAACAGATTGTGAAGACAGAACTTATACACCAGTTATGCTAAAGAATTGAAAGGCCCTAAATGAACAATATATAATTACCAAACAATGTACATTTCTAAAATACTTTCATTCATAAAAATTCCTGTCTATACAAACACCCTTTTACCTCAGGGAAAAAGACTGATATATTTCCAGTTGAAATGACAATTTATCTCTTTTTCTCTTTCAAACAAATAACTGATTTAGAAAAATAATTTAGTCTTAAACTTACCTTAACCACTGAATCTACCAAGGACAGTTAAAATTTTTGTCCAATAAAATAAAAGCTCTCAAATTTTTGGTATATATACTTACCCACATTTTGAAAGCAGAAAATGTGCATGGTTGATGAAAACACTTATGATCAAACATAACATTTGTTAATGTAGCAGGACAGGCTACAGTTTGGAAAATAATTTCTGTGTTACAGGAAAAAAAGAAAGGAAACTAAATTTGATTTTTTTCTAAAAACGACATCTGTGGTGCATCTCTGGTGCCTCAAATGACAAGCATGTGATACCGATAACATTTTAAACTGTATTCATGAACAAATGAGGAATTTAGAGCCCTTTTAAAGTGGTACATGGACAAATCCTGAGGAAGGACCACATGTTCATAGCCTACCACAAACACAACAAGTTTGTCTTGGTAAAGTATTAAATGTTTTTTATCTGCATGAAAATTTTACCTTAGGCAAAACAGCATAAAATGTAATACTTTTTCCACAAACCAGGAAAATGTTTTGGTTTGCTTTGTTTTTTCTTTTGTTTGGGTTTTTTTTCCAGCCAGATTTATAAAGAAAGAAAACATTTAACTCTGGGGCAATGTGAAGAATAATTTTTTTATTAAATTAGAGAAAGACTGAATACCACCTGTGTGATTCTGTAATTATACCTGAAACAACAGGAAAATCTGCTACTACTCATTGAACCTTGCTACTGAGGGAAGTTGAATAGATCATTCATTCTATGGTTCAGGAGAGTCATTTCAAATCTGTGTACCACATGTAAAATTAGTTCTGACCTTGTCAGCCTCAAGCATGTCCTTCAGATATGGATCATTAAATTCAATCCTTAACGCTCCAGGGAAAAGGGCTAAAAATTTGGGTTTCCTTATATTGCATTCTATGATCTCTTAACTAAAACTATATATGAGCTTTGATTTTCCAAATGGAAACATCATTTATATCCTTTACACTTGAAAGCTGTGACTGTTGTCTTTCTGAAGAAGATAACATTCTCAAAACAAAGGCTAACCAATTAGTCTAGTCCATGCCTAATCTTTATTTTCATGGCAGGTCATGCAACAGGACAACCTTAAAAGAGTCTGGTACAGTAGCGTAAGTCCATGCATTCCCTCCTGTGCACCTAGACTTACTTTATCTCATCCTGCCGATGTGTAAAGAAATTTAAGTGAATGCTGTCATGCCCCTACTATATCTTTCTCTTTTTTAACATTCTAGTACCAGTCATTCACACAGAGACAAGCCAGGCTCTCTAGGTTGTTAACTAAAAAGGACCAAGTAAATCTGAGTACTAGATGCCTAATTCCTCACAGTGCTTTTAGTTAGCTCACTACTTTTCTTTGGAATCATTCCAAACAGCAATCTCCAAGACTGTAAAAGAGTTTTCCAGACCACAGCAGTATGGATACAGATCAATCCATGATGTTTGGACTTCAGCACAAGGACTGGTCTCTGTTTACATCTAAGGGAATGCAGGGAAAGTACCCATTTCCCCAGCTTTGTTCATTAAAAGTTAGCTTCTGATTGAAGGTAGTTGTCTGGGCTCCGATCACTGCCAAGAAACAGGTACTGCTGAGAGTCTCCCAAGTGAGAGGCTCTTACCACCCTGAGACAGGCACCTATGCTGCTCAGGATAAACAGCTGCCCAAAGGGACCAAAGTCTCCATTTAATTGTAAAGAAAATTTAGAGTTGAGAAAGATATTCAGTTTTCAGACAGCTAAATTTATGTGAGTCTTACCAAAGGGTCTTTAAGGAGATATCCTGACCCTAAGAGATGCAAACATTAAATACTTCAGTATAACTTTAAAAAGTATCATTCAAACAACTAATAAAAATCAGCTCTTATGGCCTCAGTGACTGCTCAGAGAAAAAAAACTCAGAAGAAAACAGAATATAAACCTGTGTAGAAAAGTAGCAGATCTGTCTCCTTCTAGCTTACTCTGTGCTGCGCAGTCCTGGTAGAGTTTCTCTACCTGGACATTCACCAGACCAATATGTTTGGGATCCACCACACAGAGCCAAGACATTTTTTCATTTTTTTCTGCAAACATACTGCAACACTGGCAATTGACCTCTTCGGCTTATCTTCCTGTACAAATACACTTTACAGTCTGCTATAGGAACCTAAATCCAGTTGCTCCACTAGTTCAAGACCACATGTTCGAGAGCTTTAATAATATTTCTCATCCTCCCTCATTCATGTACACACAAACAAACAGGATGGGAAAATAATTTAAAAATCAAATCCCAAAACATGACATTTTAAGCAGTAACTAGATAACTCCACTAGAGTACTGCACTCTCACTGTGCACAGATTCAGTGGAGGAACTCTAATATGATTGGGGATCAATTATGGACAGCCCCTAATGACAGAGAATGAGAACCACTACATTACAAAACTACATCTTGCTCTATGTCCTGAGAATGGAAGACTTTGTGAGATTGGTAACTTTTTGTGATAGTTTAAGCCAAGAATCTCAGTAGTTAATTGTACATTCAGTTGGCTCACTAAGCCTCTAATCGTTACACCAGCACAAACTCTGACTTTCAGTGGACATGGAGCAGAGGGTGAATGTGATCCTCCTCCTTCCTGGAGGAGGGAGAAGATTCATGATGGCTTCTTCAGTTGGTTTGCCTGTGATAAACTAATTGGATGCTAATCTACAATATTGAACTTTTTCCTTTTTTTGTAATACATATCTCAGAGTTTTCTTTTTTTCATTAGTAAGGGAATGGAATTTTAAGGCATTTTTGTGTAAAAACTATGTTCTACTTCATTAAAAACATCTAACAACTTTGGTGAAGAAATGTTTCTAAAGCCGGCATTATTAAATAACCTTTGCAGATCATTATTACCACAGACAACTGAGAAAACAGTTAGGTAACATCTGAAAGTTGAGAGGGTTGATTTTAACAAGTACTACATGCAATTTAAAATTTTAAAAATACAGTATTTTGCTCTGCGTCAGTGGGGCTGGAAGAATCATTTTATCATAAGTTTCTGCCCTCCTGATGAGAGCACATTGATTTATTCTGTCATAAATCAAGACTCCTGCTGGGCTATGAATGAAGGATTTGTAAAGTTTTGGCCTTTAAAAGTGGTTGGGAGTGTAAAGGAGAGAACATTAGTTTGCAGTAAGGGAGGTAGAGAATCATGCTGGCCAATAAACACATAGAGCAAGACTAAAAACTAGCATAAGAGGGCACAACCAAGTAAACTCACATTCATTTTTGCCAACATTTCATCTTACCCTTCAACAGGGAAATGAAGGGAAAAGCCTGGTTCATGTACCTCAGTCACATAATATGACAGACAACATTATCATATGGTCTCTCATATGTATTTATCAAGACCTCTCCAATACATCGATATGCGGAAGTCTTGACCTTGAAATTGTAAAACCTATGATCCATAAACTGCTGTTTGTAGGAATGTAGTACACTTGAGAGGGACCCAACAACATCTGAACATGAGAGAATATTATATTTCAAAGTATGAGTAAGATACTATGACAAAGATGTGAACGATACCTTTACAATTAATATTTCTTTGCCCATATTTTAAAAGGAAAGCATCAACCTTTTCAAAAGCATATTGGTTAACCTTTACTCTCATCTATCACTACATAGTACTTAATTATTATGATTTACTTCATAATTATACGTTGTTACTTCGTCCTTAGATCACAGATACGTCCTGATAGAGAACATAGATTGAAATCCTCTGTTGCACAGAGATCATCAGACACAGATTAAGTTCTTCTCTATCATAGAGAATTTGCAATTGAACTAAGAATTGTTGGGTCACAACAACCCCATGCAATGCTACAGGCTTGGGGAAGAGTGCCTGGAAAGCTGCCTGGCAGAAAACAGCCTGGGGATGTCGGGTGACAGCCAGCTGAATATGAGCCAGCAGTGTGCCCGGGTAGCCGAGAAGGCCAACAGTATCCTGGCCTGTATGTGTGAAATAGTGTGGCCAGCAGGACTAGGGAAGTGATCTTTCCCCTGTACTTGGCACTGGTAAGGTCCCACCTCAAATATTGTGTTCTGTTTTGGGTCTCTCACTACAAGAAAGACATTGAGGTGCTGGAGCATGTTCAAATAAGGGCAACAAAGCTGGTGAAGCATCTAGAGTACAGTCTTATGAGGAAGTGCTGAGGGAACTGGAGTTGTTTAGCCTGGGGAAAAAGAGGCTGAGGGGAAACATTATCACTGCCTACAGCTCCCTGAAAGGCGGTTGTAGAGAGTTGGGGGTCAGCTTTTTCTCCCAAGTAAAAAGTAATAGGATGAGAGGAAATGTCCTTAAGTTGTGTTAGAAGAGTTTTGGCCTGGATATAAGGAAAACTTTCTTCACTAAAAGACTTACTAAGCAGTAGGACAGGCTGCCCAGCGAAGTGGTTAAGTCACCACCCTTGGAGGCATTTAAAAGGTAGAATTAGCACTGAGAGACAGACTTTAGTGGTGCACTAAGCAGCATTAGGACTATGGTTTGACTCAATGATCTTAAATGTCTTTTCCAACCCAGATGATTCTATGATTCTCTGACAAAGATCTTACAAAAACACATCAGTTTCAACCTATTTTCATCAGGACAGAATTCCCAGCTCCAAATGGACCAGACAGAGAAATTCAGAATATTTTCTTAAAAATTGTGAGAATGCTGACTCAAGCTGCTATTTTTCTTTTACTTTTCAGGTGATTGCCTTAACAACCTCACTGCCATCTCAATATTTGCCTTTCATCAAGTGATGAGGTCTACACCAAAGCACAAGCACGCTGTGTTATGTTTATGAAGCTACTCTCCTAATTATTCAGAGTGAAAGACATAGCGGAGCACCCCTTGACGCCCTCTTTACTGACATTTTGATCATAACCCAGAAACTATTTCAACCTACTGTATCTATTCAACATTAAATAAATAACATATTTACAGGAGTTGGAATCCCTCTTCAAAATTAAAGGCTTGCACAATAGTGAAATGTGACACTGAGTGATCTTAATTTTTGCAAACAGACCCTGTTCCATGAAGCAATATCATTCACTATCATGTTATTATAATTACACTTTGACAAATTGCAATTATCTTCATTCAAACTGTGATAAGGAGAAATGGATTCAAGCTTATAATTCAATCTGTAGTAAAAATTAATTGAACCACTTTCAGGCTCAGCTACCATCCATAAAATGTTTCAACTTGTACAGCTTCATATTCTCATCTTCAATTATATTTTAATGGGTTTCCAAAGACAGATCATTATAATTGTATCTTTAACATTAATTTTCATATAGATGTGTTCTTCCCCAAACACTTAAAAACAATTGTCTCAATTAATAAGTTCCAGTAGAAGTTTTTTTCTATTTTTTGTCCTATTTTCACTCAGTTTCACCTATTGGGATTCTGTGTGGGATATATGACAAGAACAATTATGAAAGGCCAATAGACAGGTATTTCATGTAAATGTACTTTTCAGGTTAGATTCTGCATTTGCCATTCTGGTGGGCAATTTCAGAATAGAATTCAGGACCAAAGTAAAATTTTAAAGCCTTTTAAAGTTTACTTTGAGAGATTCAAGCGTTATGAAATACAAATTGAAAAACTCTGTGCTTTTGATCAAGGAGCTGTATGAAATCAATGAAGAGGGAAAGTGAAACCCAGAACTTTGTCCTAAATCATATGCAACCTTCAAAACCTAGACAAATCACAGTTGCAAGTTGTACTCTCCAGAGTACAACATCCAAATTCATTCCTGAACGTAACCTTAAAAGAGCACTAGGGACTCATTGTTTATAAAAGATGCTAAAGAGGTTAATGATGATCATGAAAATGAAGTGGTGAAGCTTCTTGCTCAAAAAGTGAGCTTTAGTTTCTTCCTCTGGTTGAAAAATGTCAGTCCGTGATCCCTCCTTTCCAAGTGCTTGCTCAGACCAGGAAAACTGACCAGAGACATTTATGCAGTGGAAAACAAAGGGGAAAAGAGTGAGATTTTGTGGAAGTGAGGAGCAGCACTCTTTACCAACCTTGCTGGTGGCAGCCAATGTACAGAAAAGACAGCAGAATTCATAAGGCCAGAAAAGGATTAGACAAGAAGAAACATGACTATAGCTCTGCAATGCAGTACCTAGAGCTCTGAAACAGGTGAGGAATCCTAGGTTTCCAGGCCCGGCTCCTAAAATTTATTTTTACTTTAATAAAAAAATTATAAAAAATGTTATGGAGGAGGCACTATCCTGCCCTTCACCAGATGAGTGAATTAATCACAAATTTCTTCTACCTTATATTAGATATTAGGTAAAAGAAAAGAAAAAAGGCTGAAGAAATTGAAACAGGTATGTCTTAACCAAACATCAGACATTTTGTCAAGGAAGTGATTCAGTCAGGCAGACTTTGGTTCTTAATACCATTTGAATCATTCTCACATCTTAGACTTTGAAATGGAGTTGGTAGACATACAGGATGGATGAGAGACCCAGACCTTCTGAAGAGTAGCTGAAGCCCAGGAAGAATATCATAGGACTGTTCAAATGGCACTAAAATTGCACATGAAGGCAACTGAATCAAGCCCTAAATCTCTAAATTTAAGAAATTTCTTTGCCTTCCATATGCTGCAATCCAAGAAAATGACAGGCACCCTGTTGGCTGCTCCCAGCCTTGAGATGAGAAACTTGATATGTACACCAGCTCTTTCCCTGAGAAGGGTAATGAAAAGACTAGGGACAAAATGAGATGGAAGAAGTAGGAATTGAGACAATCTGGTGAGCTTCGAGAGTTTACAGAGAGGGGGAGAAAACTTGGAGAAAGGAAGCAGGCTTCACTATTGCTCAGAATAACAAAACACATAAAGGGGATTTTTTTCTTGAGGGAGGCCAAAGTCACAACATAAATTCATGAGGATTCTTTCATAAATTCAGCATCAGATCTGATATTGATAGCAGCAGCACAGCTATTCCCACTCACATGCATCTGAAAAAAGGGCACTGGAAGGTACCAATGAAACAGCTGCTGCCTGTTTAGTCACATGTCCTTTTTCCTTGTCTTCTTCATCTCATAGTATTTGGAGTTATTCTCAGTATGATTTTGTGTCCAAGAGTGTCTGAAATACACACTGGTATCTGTCAGTACATGCAGTCCATTTCCCAAAGCACAGTTCTCTAGACACTGTTTTCCAAAAACAGCTTTAGGCATAGTTTCATAATTTTGGGTGGTTTTTTTGTAAGTTACTTTACTTGAATAATAAGTACGATTGTTGATTGTTTTCTTCCTAATTCAGTGGGAATAAGTGACAAACATTACTGACCAATGAAAGATGGAACAAAAAATGTAAATCTCAGGGACACTTGGCAATTCATAACCCATTTATTGGAGGATTAGTGCATTACAGACAGGACTAGACCTTAGAGAATGTAGCCCTGTCACATTAGTGACATTATATTTTTCACTGTCTTTAAAAGAAAAAATATCAGAAGTACAAGCATTACCAACAAGTCAGTGTTACAGAACTTAAAACACAGTATTTTGCTCTCTCTTCTGCATTCAACTTGCTTACCACATTCAAATTCTTTGTCTACATACTGTTTTCAATTATCTTTTTTTACTTTTCTGGGCTGTAAGATTCCTTTCTCTCCTGAGTAGGAAGTACTCTTTAGTTGAGTGATTTTCTGTTTCCTTCTCCTCCTTTTATCTTTGCATAATCTTACTTTCAGTCTGTCTGTCCGTCCTACTTACAAATTTCTCCATCTTTTTATACATCAAGCAGCTTCAATTGCATGCTCAATTGCCTCTATTGTACACACATTCAGTGCATGAAGTACTTTTGCAGTAACAGACCACGAGGTACAATTAACTGCTCATTACCTGTGGGTAGTGCATCCAGTTTGCAGAAAAAAAAAAGCATGCTATGGCAGCAGAGTCTCCGAGGCTGGCTCCATGCAGAACAGCACATGAACAAGGATGCATTGCTTCCAAGGTTAGCTCAGTACATGTTTGCCTGGTTTTGGACACTGAGTGAAAAAGCCCTGCCAGACTTGAGCTGGCTCCCCACAGAGTCATTCTTGCTTGTCTGTAGCTCACTCTCAAACACACACTGCACTACCTATGTCATCCAAGGTCTCTTATCCCCCACCCCAGTACCCTGGAATATGAGTATGGCAGCATGGTGTTTTGATCTTCTACTTATATTTACCCATATCTTATCTGTAAAGAAAGGCATGCATAATATATGTGGTGTATGTTTTCCTAAATTTGCATTGAGATGGAAACAGACCAAATAATCTTGGAGGTATTTTCCATTACAACAGATTGAAGTCTATAACTGAAAAGTGTGGAAAGTGTTAGATGCATTGAGAGAATTTACATTTTCCTTGTGCAAAATCAAGCAGCACATTTAAAATCAAAGTTTTCTGGCAATTTTCATATTTTCCTATCAAGACATGAAGTCAACATTCTAATTGCAAAGATTGACTCACTCCCAAAATATGTTGCTATGTGCATATCTCTCAGGTATAGTTTAGCTGAGGAGTTTTCTAATGGAAATATGTCAGTCTTTGAAACATGCTGGCATGAAATATAACTGAGTTTTAGTTCTGAGATTGGGATCTGTTAATTCTTGAAGATCCCAAAAATGACAGATTTATAACACAGAAGCTCTGAAGGAAATTTATCGAACATACTTAAACAGACTTTGAATTACCTGCTAGCTAATTAGAAATGGCTCCAAAGCTGGCCACTGTAAAAGAGTTCTCAGTAATTTGTTTTTAAACCCTAGGGCAGGTTGTAGTCATTATGTTTCCTTTACACTCTACACAAGATGGTCTTTGTTTAGTAGCCTGCATGTTACACATAACCTTTAATGCCATATATTGCATTATTGGGCCATGTGGACATTTTTAGAATGGCTGCTAGCTCTCTCTGTCACTGGCCCCCATCTAAGTAGTTGGTATTTCAGTTTCTTGGAAAAAAAATAAAAAAAAAAAAAAAGAAGAAGAAGAAAGAGAGATGGAAATACAAAGAGGACAGAGTGAAAGAGATAAATGGAGATAAAATCCACAGAACAGAAGACTGTATCAAAACGGAAATAAATGTAGAGGATATTAGAAATACAGTTGTATTTTATGACTGCTGACATTTCTGAAACTGTTTAGTAAGTCTACTTCTATTTAAATTTCAGCAAGTATTTAAGTATTTCAAGACTAATTTGTGTGCAAAAGGAGTATGCAAAGTGCGAGGCAAGTTCTTTTGCTAAGTGACCACTTTTTGGCATGCTAAAAAGGTGATCTCCTGTGCACTGAAGTCCTCTCACATGCAGTTGTCTTTCAGCAAGTTCCAGACAAGAAAGAGATGAGGATGTGACTGGATATGAACACAGAGCCCCGCTTTTTTCCAGTTAGCACCAAATATATACAAACCAGATCAGAATACACTCTTGACTCTTTTGGCGAATTTCTTTCTCCCATGACACTTTTTCTTAATCTTTTTCACCTTCTGCCCTAAGCTTTCTTAGTAAGGCTTCCCTTAGACTCACGTGTCCTCACAGCAGAATCACTGCCAGAGGAAGGCGCGATTGTCCAGATCAAAACCACCCTTGAATCAAAAGCATCCAGAACTGCTTCATTCCATGCTGTACCACTGAACTTCAAAGTGAAATTCAACATTGTTCAGTCTCAAATTCAGGCACAAGACTCACTCTAGAGAGAACTGACGCATTTTTATAGCTGTTAGAAACAGATATTTTTTAGCTAACTTGTTCCAATAGTATGCAAAGACGTTTGGGAATAAAACCATGTTTTCACTAAGTCTGTAAAATCATACAGTTCCAATCAGCAATTGGCATTACTAGTTCATATAAAACGTGAGCCTTGCCAGATAAATTTAATATAATAACAGCCCTTAAAATCAAAGTATTTCTGCCTCTAATTACTGATATCTCATTGATATACTCTTTTTTCATACAAGTTTTTCAGTTAATTGCAAAAACGTTTAAAGCAAATGTTGCACCTCTTTAGAAAAAGCCCTAATCATCATTGAAAGAAATCTAAACCACAGCTAATCATCAGGGATCAGAGAGGAAATATGTGTGTCTTGCAACCACAACTATGAAAAAAGTTTGCAAATCTGTGACATCATAAACTACTAATTATTTCCACACTTAGGAAAATATTAGAATTTATTAAGGTCTTTTCAAGATATGGAAAATATTCCACAAGTGAGGCAACTGTAATTCTGGAGAGGTGGAGTCAAAAATGAATTATTAAGGTCATTTCTCCAAGAATGAATGTAAATATTTTCCACATTTCACTACACCAGCTACAGTATATGCATGAACATACGTCTTAAATGCTGGCATTCATGGACTCTGTGAAGACGTAATAGCTATCCTATCTATTTTAGGAATTTTGAAGGCACATGTTGCTTTGGCGTCTAATTACCTTTCATATTTATGTAAGTTTAAGGACTAAAAGAAACTTAGTATATTTCTTCCATGTTTACTAGCACAGTATTTAAACTGAAAACTGTATGCAGAAACTTCAGTAACTGCCATGACAAATCGATGTTGGTATATTCTGAATGTTTACGTTATTAAAGATAAATGCCATAGGAGAAGTGGGTGGGCCTGGAGCATTCCACAGTGTTCTTATGTTTGCATTAAGAATCAAGATAATTAATGTTTTACGAGGCTTGATCTTGACTGTAGGGTTCTATAGAACTGGACAAAACCATAACACCAGAATATTTTTTTAGGACTTGTTCCTCCAAATAAAAGAAGCAGTGCTAGTGCCAGAAAGACACACAGCTGCAGTGTCTTTACTGTGATTACTATTTCCTTTTTCATCTCTAACTGTGTTGGTTGACCTGGTTACAAGTCCCAGTCCATGCCATTGCTTCTTGCTGTTTCCCCCATGCCCTGCCCTTCACAAATAGGCAGCCAAGATCAGTTTGGCCATTTGTGGTCAGATGATATTACATGTTCAAATGAAGCGACAAATTGGAGAGAATGCAAAAGCAGATGCACGGGGATGAGGACAATGATTGTATCTTTAGCCACACAGTTTGATCCGAAAGAAGATGTGAAAAGATCTTAGTCTTCACTGCTCCATCTGCTTTCAGTGACTAAGATTGCTTCCATTTAGACTTCTGCAGAACAGTGTTCACACAGCAGTCAGTAAAAATAAGTTTTGTTAAATAGCAAATACTGTTCAAATAGGACAGAATTTCCCCTTAAAATTGAGTTTTCTTGATGAACTGTCATCCCAAAGACACAATAAAAGCATGCTTAAACAAAGACAGTCACTTGTCTGGTAAAATAGAAGTTGTTGCTATTATTTGCATTTGCATTCGCCACTCTGCAGAGCTCAAGATAAATATCTTAATTCGTTGATCATGACTGTACAAATAAGTTAACTATGCCCGGGACCATCTGTTTGCACCCAAACCAATTAGGAAAGAACTGTCTGTCTCTGTACAACCCAATTCTAGCCCTCCCACACAGGGAATCCACATCAAAGGTGCCTGCAGGGAATGGATTCTGTCTATGCTAACTCCTGAACTAACTGAAAATCAGGAACTTAGTGCTAACTCACAATCAGGAACTTTTCTGGGACATCTTCATTCAGTTCAGGCCAAAATTGTGCTTGGCTACAGTACTAACAATTGAAAAGTACACAAATTTTATTTCCTTTCCTCCACCCGCAGAGCACAGGTGGAATGAAGGTATTTCTCTGAAAGGCACAAGAACTAGAAAAAAAGTCCAGACTGTGCCTAAACTGAAAGTCAAGTCCATACATCAGTGTGCTCCTCAGCTGGGGCACCCCAGTGAAGACTCCCTGCTGATGTGCCTGATGACTCCTTCCTGTGCACACACAACCATTCTCTTCCCTTAGCAAGAAAGACATTGCTGGAGGGGCAGGGGAGATGAACAGCAAACAGAGGATTAGAATTAGAAAACTTGAAAACAAAGCAAAAAATAAGTCTTTGAAGAAAGGAAGAAAGCAAAATTTGGCAAGGGGTGAAAACGCAAGATTTTTTTTACTACTTTCTCTTCCTCCTCTAAAAATATAAAACCTTCAGCCTTCTATAAACCGTGAACGTGCAGCAATAGTAGCTTTGTGGATTTTCCAGACAATCGGGCAGCAGAAAGTCACCTGATCCATCTGCAAGACCTGGTGAGAACCGGCAAATATAATAGGCTGCAAAACACCTGAAACTGCTGGCATCGCGAACACTTCCTGCCTAATTCTGTTGGACAACAGACACAAAGCCAGCCCTGTAATTACATCCCACCCTGATCTACATTTGCAGTCGTGTAATTAATACTTCCTCTGTAAAGCAATGGAATAATTTAGAGAGCAGATTTTCAACCTTAGTCTGGGAAAACTGAGAGAGTGCGAGCTCTGCTTGGGCATTTTAGCTACAGGGAAATGCTTTTCTGGTTCCATTTGCTCACAGAAACTGTAATTAGATGCTCAGAGCTCTCTTTGTGCTAGGGGAGAAGAAAACGATACTTCCTTCCTGTTTAAAAGCCACAAGCGAGAGCGGGTGAGGGGAGCTTTTACTCATTCAGGAGACTTTATGAGAGTGATAAATGTAGATGGCCCTGCAGACTTAGCCAGCTGAGAAAGTGTTGTGTTGTCCCGCACAGGGAAACATTTAGCTTATTGTTGTGGAGTTAAAATGCTTCTTCTCATAAATCATTGTGGTTTTACAGTAGGCATAACAAAATCCCGTCTAGATCCCATACAGAAAACAAACACTTTTCTGTTATCATGCTAGCCCCCTCATTTACCTTCACAAGATTAACGTTTTTTCTGCTCCAGATTTACATCTCTCAGTACATTACGTACAGAAGGGGAAAAATATATGAAGATGAGGATTCTAGGATGCTTCAAAAAGACAAATTAAATAGAAAGACATCTGGAAGTCAGCAGTTCTGGAATTGAAGAGCAAGGTAAGAGTCCTCAGGATTATAATTTTGGGTTTAGGTGTTGAAATTCCACATCACTTCTACTTTAGATGGACAGTATCAGACCCAAGAACATGTTCTGGCAAATAACGACTACAGGTAGTCCCATTGTTGTCTTTGCACTATAGTGAAGCACTGGACGCTTTTGCACATGGGCTACCTGCTCGATCACTCATATGGCAATAAGCCTGCAGCTGTCTTTTAGCCCTCCCAATACCTACAAAGATTAAAATGTGGAGTATAACTGGAGCTGGAGTATAATTAGAACTTCATGATCCGTACAAAAAAACCCCAAATCAAACTTTAATCCCTAGTCCTAGCCTCTAGTATATTTTGTACTAGATGTCCCTAGTACTATTCCGTGTGTGTCTTTTACGTGCTTTAGTGACGACATCACCCATTCAATATCAAGAAGGTATGACTGACAGCTGCCACCTTTGAAGGGTCTCCACTTTCCATAGGGGCACAGGGGATGCACAGTTTACCTGAGATGTTTGTGAGGCTCTCTAGGCTTCAAGTAAAAAAAAAAATCTTTGTCTTTTCAAACATAAAATTTTCTGCATCGTAGGTGATTAAAGGCACAATCCAGTACTTCACAGTAACCCATACAGTACAACATCAATGGGATACAGGCATATAAATACCAGACTGCCCTCCAAAAATCCTGGCCAAATGCCCAGGAAGCACTCATTCCAAAGCCTAAGTATCCTGTTATTGCACATACCTAAAGTGGATATGTTCTTTGCTGATCTAAACAGTCCAGTGCCTACACAACCTTTCAAATTTACAAACTAGGCAGGTCTTTACAACTAAAAGGATAAAGTTCTCTTCTTGTGCTAAGACCACAGCTAACACTTACCAAAAAAATTGTACTGATTTCAAAACATAGCCAGAAAGGATGAAGTTCCTTCTTTTTTTGGTAATAACTTTATGATGAAAGCAGTTGCCCAGGAAGCAGAAGGTCTGGATTCAAATCTCTCCTCAGCCTGCAAGGACTTAATCTGGTAGGCATCCTATCCACAAAGTAGTCAGGAGAGGAGATGTGACCCAACTGTTCAACTGAAGCTGTATATCTCTGCAGAAAGAAATGAAAAAAGTAAGAAGGGGATTAGGCAAGGGCAGTCTGACTTTGTAGCCCTATTGATTAGATCACTCTCCTGCAACTGATTCCTGAGAGAAAGGCAAAACACATAAAACTTTGCTGAACTTCATATTAAACACCTGTTGCCTCACTCAGCAGTCTAAATTTGTATTTTTGTAACTACAAAAGAAGCAAGGAGGCAAAACCATCTTATTTCTTTGCCACACTTGGGTAAGATTCTGAATGCTTTTAGTGATATCATTCATTCAAAAGAAATATTTCTGCCGTTTTAAAATTATCTTCCTAGCCTAAATTAAGGGCTGTGGCATCAGGGAATTATTGTATCAAAAGAGACTGCCTGCAGGAAAATGGCATTGCTCAACCGATACATCTATTATCAACAACCTAGTACCTCTGATTTTATGTCTGTTTTCCAGAAAGCTGATACAAAAGAAGCCACTTACACATTTATTCTGCTTGATAAAAGAGTATGCACAAAGAATTATTCTTTCATTATATACTTTAACATGAATTTTAAGTATGCAGTCAGGTAACTATTTTTAAAGTAAGAAGTAGCACAGCTTTCAGCTTCAGTTTAGCAAGTTAGTGTCTGAAGTAAACACATTAGAAGTCTACCTCAAATGAAAGGATTCACCTTCAATCTTTTTAAATTTTGAATGGTGTTTTATGGCAGAGTCAGTAATATCATGTCTACATTTCAGTAAGCTCATTTTGATATTTCATTAAAAAAAAAATCAAGCATCTGAAAATAAAGATGACCTGGTTTGGAGCTTTTGCTCAATAAAGTTTGAAAAATATGTTTGCAAAAGTTTTAGTGGAGTTTGACTAATAGTATATTTCAAAGCTGGCAAGAAAAACTTGGGCTTTCAAGCCTCAGCAAGACAGGACAGATCCTTGGACATTATGTCTAGGTAATCATTCTTTCCTCTTTCATCGGCTTTTCCCTCTTCTTCTCATATTCCATATTCAAGAAAAAATTATCATTTGCTTTCATTGGAAATATTGTTTTCAACTAACCACAAAATCTCAACAAAAACAGATGTGACAAAATAAAGATGGCACATGGTTTTTAATGTTTTTAAGATCCAAAAATATGTGATCCACTTCTCAAAAACAACTAAGGACATTTCCTTATCAAAGAATAAATACTGTGAAAATAAAAGTAACTTAGTTATAACTCTCAGGCTTATTTAAGGGCAGAATGTGAAGTAAAAAAATAATAATTGTACTATTGTAATAATTGTACTTAGTAAGGCATGTGTAAATTTTACTTGCTTATTTAATTTAAGATTGTTGGCTTTCATCTTTCCTTCCTAGTCACATGTCATTACAAGTAGCTGATTTAAGAAGGATTTCAACTGAAAAAGGGATTGGACTCACACCATAGAATATTTCTATTCCTCTGCTGGGGAAAAAAAATGTAAATTATAAGTTGTTGAAACATCTGATTGTGCATTCACAAAAGTTGTTTCCATTTTAATGTGCTCAGGATGAAAACTAATGAGCTTGTTTGTTTCATTGGCAAAAATGAGTATTTAGCAATTTCTTCCACAAAGTTTTTTTCAGTTCCAGCATACCACATGCAAAAAGGAGTTCATTTCTTCCTTTCTTTTTTAAAGGAGAGTGTTGCATAATCACAATAAAATTCATGAATATTGGGGAATGAGTTGTTCTAAAGCATGTGAAGCAGAGATGGTGTGTAGTTTAATACTGTATTCTGGAACCCTTGCTACAGAATTCATTTATGATATCTGGGAAGAGAGAGTGGTCTCTTGATCACTGTTCCAAATAGTGATACATTTTTCAGGGGTATAAATGAAGATTATAATTCTCTAAAACGGTGTCACTAATCTGGGAGGTCTCTGTTTATACAATACTCCATTTTTACAAAATCTTAATTTGCATGGAGAGATCACAGCAAAGTGGAGAGAGTGCTATGTTGCAGTGTCCTTAAAATTAATATATTATTGAAAAGTAAAGGGAAATAATAATTTAATTTATTTGTGCTATGAAACATAGGGTTTTTAAATCCCTAGGGTAAGTATAAGCAACACAGTGAGGACCACAGATTCGCGTAGACATTTACCATTCCATACATAATGCACAGAAAGCTCCGGTAGCCACTACAGTAATTGCTTATGTGGAAAATAAGCATTAGGAAAGTGTCACTAATGCAACTTAGCAGCTGAAAGCAGGAAGGAGAGCTAGCACAATGTAACCAGACAGCTCTATGCACAGTGCAGTTGGAAAAGTACTAACTTAGAATAATATTTCGCAGTATGAATTATATGTTTGTATTGGTTCTCTGTGTGGGACAGATGGAGCATTGCCTTTTGTGAGCAGTTTGATTAGCTCCTTCAGAGTATTACTTCATTGCATAAATCTCACTGAAACAAGAGAAACTATAATACTGCTGAATTTGTTGGAACGGAAGAATACTGCATAATGATGATGTTCAAAAAAATATTTCCTTGCAGACCGTTCTGTTGAAAGATATCAGACACTAGCAAGAGCAAGACAGACGAAAAGAATTTGTCACAATTTCCTTCCTTTGAAATAAATAAAAGATTTTGTCTGCATATGTCATGATCACCTTGAGTTCTATGGAAATCTGGCAAGAAATGTGCGTCCATGTGTGCAGAAGATCTCCATACTTCTAAATGAAGCCCATCATCTCTCCCATGCATGGCCAAAGTGTTTCAAATAGACCTGTGATTGCAGGGCTTTGGCCAACCACCTTATGACCTGGTGACTGAGTTTCCCAATCTGTGGGATCCAAAACACATGGTTTCATCTTTAAAACACTTTGGTTTTCAGTAGATTTATTAAAGATTAATTTTCTCAATATATTAATCTTTCCATCCGCTACTATGTTCCTGCCCATCCCAGTGTGTTACTGGACCCATAGTGCTGTTTCAAAGAAGATGACAGAAAGACTGATAAAATGCGACAAGATTTTAGTAACAGTCCTGTAACAAGGTTAAAGAATCAGGTATTATCAACCCTAAGGCACAGCTTAATACCTGGTAATTAATGTACTGCATTCTTGCCATGACTTCAGTCATTTGATGAGGATCGACTTCTCATCCCCCAAAAGTGTCACTGAGGTTCTTAAATCCACCTTGAATGTATTTAAAGCCCTGTATACTCAAAAAAAATCTATACACTTAGGGGTCATATGACATGTCCACAGGTTTTTCAGTCATCTTATCTTTGGCACATCTTCCATGTGACAAAACACAAAGGAGAGGGCTTCCTGGAAAGCAGCTAACTCTGTCCCATTCAAGAGACAGGAATTAATTTTGGAAAGGAATGTAATTCCCAAAGAAAATTATTTTCCTTTTCAGCCTCTATCACCTTTACCCCCTCACCCCTAACCTGTAACTTCAGAGGCAGAGTACACAATCTTGAAAGAAGCAAAGGCTTTTTTCCAAGAACTTCTGAAAAAGAATCTGATTTAAATCAACAACCAAAAAGGATCTCTGGATTAAGCAGATGACATTAATTAAATACATGCCAGTTTATTTTTCATCTGACATTGTGCATATGATCCTCTTAATGCTTAGAGAAAACATTCCTCTCATCAACTAGTCTCATCCATCTGGCAAGTCGTTTCTATCATGTTATCAGTCCTGTTTAAATGAATGTGTTCTGCTATTTACATTAGAGCCATTTCCTTGCATGGGCACCAACAGCCACGGGCACCAAGAGACCTAACTTGCACTCCCTCTGCTGGCTATCTGATTGATGGTGTGGCCCCAGATCATAAAATAACTGGAGCTAAGAATTTGACTATTACCTGCAAGCCAACCCACCTCTAAAGCACACACCATGTTCACACAACGGGAACCAGTGCAAAATAGATGCTTGCAAAGTCAAAGACAGGACCAAAACTGCAAACATGTACAGCAAGATATCTATAGGAACTATAAGATGTCACAGTGGTGAGAAAAAGGAAGATTAATATGAATCATATAAGAGAGGTGCTTGAGGTAGAAGCAAATCCACCTCAGAACAGAAGAGTCCTTGAAGTCACTTGAAGATCCTGGCAAGGTCAGATCAGCCTAGGTGCTCTGAATGGTCACCTGGAGATGTCTAATTCTCTTAATTATTCTAGAAGGGTTTGGGAAATTGCTCTTTTAGGCACATAAATTAAGCACCTACAATTTAGTGCACGGAGTACACTGAACTCCAGTACTGGCTGGTAAATCCTATAATAAAGCTGTTTATTTTCTTTTTAATTTGCAGTTTTTCTTTCTTTTTTTTTTTATTTTAAATCAGCCTGTAAAACATGACTGCAACATTTTTAACTTTCTGTGCTTATACATGATGACACTGGTGGAATCTGTCATTCCTGAGTCTATGTTTCTCTTTCCAGCATATGCCAAGCTGCAATCTCTGCAACTCTACAAGACCTAGTCCTTTTAAGGGCAAGCATACCATCTGCAATGCAATCTATTGTGTACTCCCAACTCCGATGGCTTGGAAATTACCCATGTTTATGACACTCATAACAGCAACTGATGAAGCCGAAGTCAGACATGGAATGTAAGGGTGACAGATGTCCCAATTTTCATGGGACATTCCCACATTGAAATAAAACTCCCACATCCTGTTGACAGGAACCATTGCCCCAAGACCTGCACACACAGCATTCTCCTCCCCTTGCTTGCAGGGTGGGAGTGATAGATGTGGTTCTTCCCCTCCAACACCATGGGAGTGTCTCAGTTTCCCGCAGCTGAGACACCTGCAGTCAGAGATAGGGAGCAATGGAGGGGGGATGTGGAGAGAGGTGAAAGGGTGCAGCACAGAAGAGAGCAGGGAAAATCAGGCAGAGAAGGAAGGAAGAGAAGCAGTTTAGGAAGAACAGCAGGGAAAAGAAAGAGGAAGAAAATAGGTGAGGAACTGGAGAAAAAATTCTAAAAGGAAGAGGAGCTTAAATGCTTTAACAGAAGTGGGAGGATAAGGGGGAAAAAGTGAGAAGAAGAAGATAAAAAGTGGGGAAGAGACATACAAGCACAGTGGAAAAGATGGGAAAGGAGATGGAAACAGATAAAGCAGAGAAAAATAAACAACAACAAAATGTCAGACTGAAAGACAAGGAAGGGAAAATCAAAATCTCTACTGCAAACAGGTAACTCATAAAATTAGCCATGCTGTCCCCTTCTTTCCACTGTCACTTCCTCCCACTTTTTTGCACACAACCTTGTGCTGGAGCAGTGGAAGTGGGGAGCTGCCAGGGACGCACACAAGAGTGCTGAGCAGCCCTGCACAGCACAGGAATTGCCATGAACTCCCAGGGCCGCCTCACGAGCAGCTGTTATTGGAACAGCTATACGGTTTAATGATTTCTTTCCAGATTCTGCTGGATAACAGAAGAGTGAGAGGGGGACTGGAAGGGAGGCTGAAACTGAAGGTGCAAAGAAAGGCCAGCCAAATTTTGGAGTAAATGTTGTGCGACCATCCAGCTCCTTGTGTTGACATGACTAAATGCAGCTCTTCCCCTGGGCTCCCATAGGCTTCTCTGTTGTGTAATAATCATCATTTCTTGAAATATTTGAAAAAAGCATCTTATGCTTTCTTATTGTCAGTTCAATTGACTCTCCCCTTGAGAATCCCAGGGAGGAGATATAGTATGCTGGAGTCCTACCTGCTTTACTTCATGGAGTTTCCTACACTTATTCCTTTCCAAAGCAAAAGATTTATCCCTGAGAGAAACAGATGTGTATTAAGAAGAACTCTCAGTTCTGTGCAGAAACTGGATTTGATCTTTGCAGATCCACTACACATCAGTGCAAGGCTGTCAACCCCACAGGCTTACCAGTTTTCTCCAAACATCCTTATTATAAGAGGGCCAGCTAGTCTATAGTGAGCAGCTGTTACTTAAGAGGAATTTCAACTTCTCAGTTCAGAGAAAAAGAAGAAGAACATGGGATGTATTATAGTCAAGAATGCATGTGAAATATTTAAAATTTAACCACTTCTAAATAGGGCAAAGAAACAGTTTTAATATGTGTACTCGAGTTCAAGGTCAAGTTTGCACACCCACGTGGCTTGAGTGAGATGCATCCATTCTGCGTGCTTGGGACAAAGGCACAGGGTGAAGCTTCCTCCTCCTTTCCTGTCTCCCACCCCACAATGCCTGAAATTCCCTGACCAGGAGCAGTCTAGAGTTTAAGTGAGACGAGTGTGTGAGCAGGGTGGATGACAGGGAAGCTTCAATCCAAAACCAGGCTTCGTCCTCAAATTTCAAAGATGCTACAGACATGACCACATCTTATTGTCCACCCTGGCACACGGGAATGGATGAATTTATAATTTTTTCTTTCTTTCAGTAGTCCATGAACTAAGCTGAAGGCCTTCCTCTTCTGTGGATTCTAGCACGTGCCTGCCAAATAATTTTTCACAATCTTCTTCCTTTAAACGTTTAGCTAAGTTTGCTTACATGAAATAAAAACAACATTAGGGGCTTGCAGTCACATATCTCTCAGCTACACTGAGACTGCACGGTGCAGAGCATGTATGAAAAGCCTCTTAATTTTTGTAAAGAAAACAGTTGCATTTTGTGAAATTAGACAACATGTTTCCATGGCATTTGCATAAAGAGGTTTGTAGGTTGAATGTGCAACCTCATAATTGAGCTCTTCTGAATTTTCTTCCAAATTTTTCAGCATTCTACTTGATGTAAGGGTACATAAGATACTGCAGTTTCTTCTAGTTGAATTATTGCAATACATGAAAGAAAACCAGTGTTGTGTGGAATATCTGAGCATTTGCCTTGTTAGGTATAACACAACATGGAGAACCAATCATAGAATCATAGAATGGTTACAGTTGGAAGGGACCTTAAAGATTATTGAGTCACAACCCTCCCTGCTATGGGCAGGGACACCTCCCACTAAACCAGGTTGCTCAAAGCCCCATCCAGCCTGGCCTTAAACACTTCCAGGGATGGGGCATCCACAGCTCCTCTGGGTAACCTGTTCCAGTGCCTCACCCACTCTCACAGTAAAGAATTTCTTCCTGGTATCTAATCTAAATCTCCTCTCTTCCAATTTAAAGCAGTTACTTCCTGTCCTGTCACTACACTTCCTGACAAAGAGTCCCTCTCCAGCTCTCCTGTAGGCTCCCTTCAGATACTGGAAAGCTTCTATAAGGTCTCCCTGAAGCCTTCTCTTCTCCAGACTAAACAACCTCAACTCTCTCAACCTGTCTTCATAGGAGACGTGCTTCATCCCTCTGATCATCTTCATGGCCCCAACAGTGAAGAAGGGACAACTCTTACTCTGAGGACAGCTGGGTCCATCCACTCCAGAACTGTCTTTAATAAAACTTTTCTGGTTTTTTTGTTTTGTTTTGTTAGTCATTGATCAGAGTTCAGTGTGGCTAAAATTGTTTCTCATGATTTTCCCATATTGTATTTTTCAGATGTTTTATGAAACAAAGTCAAATACAGTACAAGCATAAATTTCTTTCAGAATAGTCAACCTGAAAAAGCAGGCCTATATGCTCATTGAGAAATTATCTATGTTCCTCAAGTATGTTGACTGGAATTAATTAGGCAAATATTCTTTAATTCTTTAGTGGATGGTTCAACCATGAACCTCTTGCTCAGAATCAGTATCAAAATATACTCATGTGGGTCATAATTTCTCTCTTTTAAAAAAT
This sequence comes from Nycticryphes semicollaris, assembly GCA_013400055.1. NCBI lineage: Eukaryota > Metazoa > Chordata > Aves > Charadriiformes > Rostratulidae > Nycticryphes > Nycticryphes semicollaris. Next base: position 150,929 of record VXBJ01003451.1, read on the forward strand.
GGGAACAGCATCAGCTTTTTCCAGCATCCTGGAAAGTAAGTTCTCCATTTCATAAGCCTTGTTTAAAATCAACATGAATGTCTCAAAAGAGCTCATCTACCAATTCCTTTAATACTTTTGGCTACTAATTACACAATCTACTGGACCTAGAAGTATTTCAGTCTTAATTTTGTCACTTAATGCCTGCTCCAGCTACTGATGAAGTAGAATGTACTTCATTAGCATTGCAAGATATGAACGAATTCTGCTACTTCAAATACAGAATACAATTTTTTACTGAATACATTTGACTTATGTAACTGAGAACAGCTATTTATTAAATTTCCTTACTTTTTCTGAATAGCTAAGATAATTTTTGTTTCATACAGAACCTATATCATTGTTAGGGTTATTTCTAATAATTTAAATAATTCCTTACAAAATTGAGATATGCATCTTTTAAAATTTTATAGATTTATCTTCCTTTATTCAGTGTCTGTATTCTTACTTGTAGTCTGTAATCCTTTGCTTTTATTTTACCTGTTAGGCTCTTCTATTTTTTTAAATTTTCCTCCTTGCTGTCCATTTTTAATCTAGCTTTCAATAAAATAAATTATCTTTTGTGATGATAAAATTGGACTTTTAAGTCATGGGATCCAACCAACAATCCTTTAATAGTGGATTTTTTTCCTTCAATATTTTCAACAGTTGCTTTCAAGTTTTTGAAAATAACTTTCAAAAGAGACAGGTATTCTCATCACTAGCATGGGTCATTCCTTGGCTACATACAAAATATGAATCAGATTCTTATTAATATTGTTAAAAAAAATATTAGTTTTTCATTCAGTGATTATCATCGCCATTATCCATGCTAATGAGATTTAACATGAAGTAACTGCAGTCAGTTCTACTCTTCGTACTCTTGCTGCTGTAACTTTCAGGTGTTCCTGGAGTGATGCGGTGGTGAATTCATGAAATCTCAAGGTTCCCTCCCCAGATGACTCAAATCACACATCATAATGTAATTATTCTTTTGACATATTGTTGGAAGCTGTTTGAGGAGCTGCTGAGGTTGCTACTTAAGTTGATGACATAGATAACAATTCCAAATGTATTCTTATTTTTATGAATTATCAATGAATATTTTGACTTACATGCACAGAACAATTTTCACTTGATATTGGTTCACTTGTTTCAGATATTGCCTATTGTGTTTGGAAAATGAGATGGTTAAAATAAAATTATATTGTTTTAATTGACAGCGAAGACATTCCTTTAAAAGATATAGCTGTCTGATACAGAGTCTATTTTCACTTCAGAATGATCTTTGTAATAAGACCAGAACAATGTGGAAAGGAAATACACAACTTTCTTTAGTTATTTAAGAGTTTTCCTTGTCAGTTTATATTTTCTCAAACCCTGAGATCAAAAGAGCTTATCCACCACACAAACAAATGTTGATTCAGCTAACAAAAATCAATTGTCTGTACAAGAGCTCTACTTCAATTTGTAGTGAATAAGAAAATTGTGCTTTTTATCTCCTCTTCTCAACATCAAAGACTGCTTGGAAATGACAGTTCATCCTGGCAAGTGCTTAGATCTGTAAGATATTCCTTTAAAGGCAATGAATGATGGTGCAGTCACCAACACACAAGCTACACATGAGCTAGGACTCAGCACATCAGGTTCTCTATATAATTAATTTATAAATTTTAGATTGCACATTCACAAAACATTAACTTTGATCCTTTTAGCTGCCTACATCGTATAATATGGTATCTGTTCCGTGAGAAGATGACAGATATCTAAAACATAAAATCAACAAACAGTGAATTATTTTGTTTAAGTAAAACTATTTCCATTGCCTAGGTATACATATAAAAGAATAAACTTTTTCCAGATATTCTAACTTACCCAACTTTTTCACATGACTATTCATAAATTACTGAGAGCAGATCATGAAAGTAGCCAAATGAAAACAACTGTAAAATTGTAAAATAAGCATAATTTAAGCATTGTCTCTACAAGAGTAGTTTCTCTTTTCACAATTAAAATCTTGCTTAGAAAAGAATATGTTTATAAAAGTTTACGTATGCTACATCTTCAAAATTCAATGGAATTTCAGAGCACTGTTTCTCACACCACCACCACCACCCCTAAATGTGCTTTTAGATATCTGCATCTTAATTAAAATACACAAAAATTGATCAGCATGATATAAAAACTTGTACAACTAAACTAATAAATGGAGTGAGAGCTAAGAATATGCATGTGGACTGTCATACTTTGCAAGCAAAGACTTGCAAAGCCATTCATCATCAAAACAAATCCGGCCAAACACAATAAGATCTGTCATACTCTATCCAAACTGGTAAAATAAATGTAGAGAGTAGGAATGTAATGTGACATGACTAATCCTGAGATACAATAGAGCAGATTGGAAGATTCTCAATATAGCAAGGAAAAAAAATCCTCACAATGCACTGTAGGTTGAACATGGAAATGTTGAAGACTTCTGTCTGCTGTCATGACTTACAATAGGTTTGAGAATGTCATACAGATTTCTAATGTTCTTCACAAAATTTAAAATAATTTTTCAATGTTTTACTTTTATTTATTTATTTATCTATAAATGTTGGATGCCTCAGTCCAAATTTTCTCAAGAAATCACTGCCTGGTTGTTTCAGATTCAGATTTTTTAGAGACCTGACCTATATGGCGTTAAAGTAGAAAAGCATATTCAGAGTGCAAAATACCAGGTGCCACACTCCTATGAAAGTCTGACCACTAGTGGCACAAAATCACCCTCTTGGAAGCGCATCCTACCTGGAGAGAAGCTTCGAAAGCCTGGAGCATTATTTAAATCAGCCTTTGAAATTATACAGATTCACAGGGTGGAATGAGCTGGAGGTCCTTCAGGGCTTGTTTGAACAAAAACCAGAAAATCCAGTGCACAGTTTGCCCTGCAGGTCTCCCTGCAGCTGTGCTGCTTTGTGGGGTTCTGGGAGGCATTCCATCCCCCAGAGAGTTGGTACCCCCCAGGGCATACCAAACCATCCCTGCCTAGCAATAGCTTTGTTTGTCTGGCTGCACTCACTGCAATTTATAAATACAGTAGGAAGAACGGATTTTTTAAAAAGCAAAAAGAACAAATGTGCTACTTGACAGGCTTTAGCAAATGAGGTGGGGTTTTTTCTTAAATAGTAATAAACTGAAAAAAATATATAGTGTATTCTGATGTACTCTTCTCTAGAAGCACAACAGTATCTGCAGAAAGAGGCAATTTTACTCTGTCAAAGGATGTAGTTTGCAACTGAGACAAACTTTCAGCTGAATCTGTTTGTCTAATTCAAGATATTAGGCCTTGTTTCAGTTATACAAAGGAGAGAGTGCTTCAGAAAACACTATGTCTGCTTGCTATTTTTTACACTGTTAAGTCTAATTGGCATCACTGACAAAACGTACTTAGAAACTTCCTTGCTTTTTACAGCTATCTGTATTTTTATATTAAAAAATATTACTCGTCAAACGAACCTCTCCTGTCTTATGCTTAGACCAAAACATTCATTTATGATTCTGATGTGGCACCTTTTGCATAGTTGTCGCTCTGCTAGTTTCATTTTTATCCCAGACAGTTTTATTTAATGCCTTAATACCATTTATAATATTTTAATATTACAACATATAAAAGGTTGAGCTACATTGACCTCATAGTTCACCTAAGAACACAGGATACAAGATAAAATTTGAGAGCAATTTAACTTGTTTTTTATCTTAACATTGCTCTTCTGAAATTGCAGTAATGCTACAAGTATTCTATTTTGAATGAAAGAAAGAAATATATTTATATTTTTATATAGGTCTTGAGTTTTCCATCAGGATCTAGGAAACAGTGAGCAGAATCTGACAGATCTCATTTTTAAAAGGGGCTGAACCACTTTTTTATTGTAGTTGGCCATAAAACTCGACACAAACCTATTACTAGTAATATTCATTTATCGCTGCACTTACTTTTAAGCTGCAAATCTGTTTTGCATCTATGGGAAAAATACAGCCTGAGTGCACATGGACTAAAGACACAGACAATTACCTGGGTAATTTATTTTATAAATTTACACTGAATTAAATAAGGAGCACTACCAACATCTAGCAAGTGTTCTTCCTCCTGAGGCTGCAAATTAGCAAGAAAACGTTTCTCAGACTTGCAAACTGAAAGATCTGGGTTTACAATATGTTGCCTGAATGTCTTCTGGTTGAAACAGGAACTGACAGTCTGATTGATAGCCCCCATTTCTTTCCTTATTGTCACAAATTACTTTCAGGATGCTAGTAATAACATAGCGTTAGACTCCTATAAAAGGTGCAACTCTCCAGCTGGGCTTTCAACATGAAAAGTTTTCTCATATTAGTGGAAATCATTCTGCTGAACACTTAAATCCTGGAGGACTGTGTGGTACAGGAGACTGGTAGTGAGAACAGAATAAAGAGTCTTTTGCCTTTCTGTTCCTAGCAAACGCTCAGGCTCAGTAGACACCAACTACTATTTCTATACAGAGGCTTTTCAGTCCCCCATGTAAAATGAGTTTAGGCTAACCACTTGTTAATGATTACCCTGAAATCCCTTTCTTTAATAGTGCTATAAGTACCCTGAAGAGCACTTCCCAGTGATGTGAGGACTACAAAACTCAGGTTCAGAATAAACAAAAATGAAATGATTCTTCGAATAAGATGTATTTTTCTTGTTGGTCTCCTTCCCACAAGATTCAAAAAGCAATTAGAAAAAAATGGAGGGAGGAGGAATGCATCAAGAGCTATTAAAAACAAAGACAACATCTCTGTCCAGTTCTGTGTGTTTTTCCTTTTGAAGTATTTACTTCGAATTATAAAAGACATCTATCTGCAAAACCCTAGATTCTTTAGACTGGGAATATATTTCAGGAACTATTTACTTAATTGCTTGCTATGTTCTTGCACAGGTGTCTGATGTCTTTCACAACTAACAGCAGGATAAATCTTTAGTTTAACCCAGTGTAGATAGTCTTGTGTTATCATGTTTTTGCCTTATGTTGTTAAGTCAAAAACAGCTGTCTTCATCACAACAGACTCAAACTGTGGGGATTACAAAGCTATAATTTCAGTTTCCTAGAAATGTCAACATTTTTACCCTTTCTCTCTTTTTCTCTTTTTTAAAGTAAGTCCCTAGTGCCTTCTTCTGGTTTTGAAGACATCGTAGAAAATAAAGTAAGCATAAATTGAGTCGGCTTAGTTCAAAGATTGCCACATGCTATGTAAATGTTGATTTCTTCAACTAGTTGTAGCTGTATCTGTGTCACAACACCCAGGTAAGATTTTCTAATGCTGGCCTGAGATGCTTACAGAAATCAAATCCCAGCTTCATACTGGTACAACAGTCAAGTGCACATCAACTGCTGCTTTCTTTACTTGTCCCTGCGTAACCATGAAAATAAACAAAAATATTGTTTTCATGACGGAGAGCAGTGCAGCATACAAAATCAGAGGAACAGGGCTCATCTAGACCTCCTCTGTGCCCAGGTAGAGGTGCACTGGTGCAGGCTACAAAGCTCTGATAACGGGTCCTCGGGTTTTCTTCTCAGGACTCCAACTAAATCTAAAAGTGTAGGATTACTGTGACCAAGGGAACAGGTCATGTCACTTGAGTTGTTTTAAAATATTTCTCTATCTTCTGCCAGAAAATAAACTAGGTAATCTATTATCCAAGGCAGTGAAGAGAAAGGAAGTGTAAAGACTTGATTCAGCTGCCTAAACATAGGTATAAAATGTCTTTTGAGATACCGTAGAATATCATGCTGACCTTCAGGTGCTGCATCAGAAGGGCTTGGGTATCCCCCAGTCCTGTGTCATATCTCCCAGGAACTGGATCACCCTGCTCTAATACCCTAAATAATCTCACTTGTCACCAGATGCCTGAGTTTAGGTCTCTGAACTGAGCCATAAATAGATAAGATGTAGGTTATGTAGATAGCTGAAATTTCATGAATCTTTCTGAAAAGAACTGCCGCTTTTGAATCTTGATTTTGACACACCTCTCATAACCCTGAGGAAATAATTTATTTTCCTGCTTTAGCTTCCCTATCTGACATCTGGGCTTAATTCTGCTCTATATCCATGAGAGCTGAACAGGATGGTTACAGTGACAGTGTACTTTACATGTAAACTGCTCATGTCTTGATTAGGATTTGTGGGGTTTTTTTGGTTTTCAGTTGGTTTTTTTTCTTTGTTAAGTATACATTGTAATGCACAAACCCTTCCATTAAATGTAGATACATTTTAGCAACTGTACACGGCTATCAGGGAAAGAATTTGATTCTCCATCTACAGGATGTATGTAGGTTTGAAAACCTCCTAACTGATATTCTTATGGTCACAAAGGCCAGATGTGGTAGGGCTGAAAAAGACCTGATAAAGTCCTCTTCATCTCAGCCCTATAGCACATAATATATAACATGCACACAGGACCACAGATTTTTCATGAGAGCCTCAGGAGAGGTGTAAAAATGAGCACCACTGGATGTAACATCTGCAAAAAGCAGAAAAGAGCAAAACCTGCCAGCAGCATTATTAACCATACTCCAGGAGTCTTCAAGCAGATGTCATACCTATAAGGGAAATGCAAAACACAAAAGAATACAGCTTGATTTCCAATAACTCTGCAATCTGATTCCGCATCTGAGAAAACTATTAAGATATCAATAGCAAAACTATTTCCAGACATCTCAGGATGCCTCAGAAGAGCAACTTTTACAGACATCTGTAAAGAACACATATTTTTTTGGCCACAAAGTCTTCACCGTCTAAAGTATGCACTAGATCAGCAGTAAGCAGCATATTCCTGACTGTTTTCAAGATAGCATAATTAACCTGCAAATGGAAACCAGTATAAAAAGCAAGTCACCATAAAGCAACAGGAACAGATGCCTTGTACATTATGAAAAAACAAACAAACAAAAAAACACCAACAAGGAAAAAACAGACTAAGGCCCAATGGAAATAATCATGACAAACCTCCCCTTCTGAACTGTAGGACACAGAAGACAGACAATGACTCCTTTTAGACACTTGCAGTGAACAGATATCAAACAAGAAACATCTAAGCTTGATTTTTTAGTGGGAGATAATCTGAAGATAGTAACAGCAGTTGTTCAAATTCAGGTACCAATTTTTGAGTTCTGGTGAAAATTGAAACAACTGATTTGTTTTCCTTTTTCCTTTTTTTTTTTTTTAATAGAAAAATAAACTGTTTAAAATACTTTGAGTAAGAAAGTTTATATGCATGCATTTTAAAAGAACACTTTTCCTAAACAGTCTGTATGAGAGCTCTTAAGAAAAGCTCTCATAGTCAAGTGTAGAAAAAAATAACATTTCAGTAAACCTATTAATACTAAAAAACTATAATTAAATCTGAATCACTTTAAAACTCATGCTTTGGCTGAATTTCATGATCTTCATAATCTCCTGGTGTCAGATAATTGTCCTCACTTTTTTTTTTTTTTTCAAAAGTAAAATGTTTAGATACCTCTTTACAAAATATTTAATTTGCCATGCCTGACATAAATTGATCCGGTTTATAATTTAACTTTTTAGAAGAGCTGCTTCTTGAAGTAAATGTAACATCAGCTGCAGATACAGCTTTAATGCATGTGACTGGAGCAGGTCTCTTCCCACTACTTCCAGTCAAGTCACACCATATGACAGCAGCAACCCAATATCAGAGGTCTGTAGATGAACAGATACGTTGTGGCAGCTTTCTTTCAAATACCTGCGTATAACATGTGAGACCGACAAGTCAAAGTGAATCTACTTCAAGGAGCAGGAAAAAAAATGTTATATGATAATGCTATACCCTGAATTGCCACCTGGTATTTCCCTTTGGGCTTGCATATATCTAAAAATGGGTTATTCTGTAAGATATGCATCTACTGAGGTATCCAGCATTTAACCATACTTACTTCCAATAAACTTGCCAGATGTTCTCACCTCAGGTCAAGAACACTGGAGTCACAAAAGTAAGTCACAAAAGGGAAAAAGGCTAAGTATTAACCTAGAGCAAATTGCATTATGGAGAAGTGTGCACTCTTCAGAAGGAGCAAAGTGGGCAGACTGTTCATTCAAAACCGGGAAAATATGAGAAAATCACCCTTTTCACCTGGAGAAGACTGCTGTCACAAAGTGACAGCAATTCTGGGTTTCTCTACCATTGATTTTCAAGTTAACCTTAATTCGTAATGTGTTCATGACTTGATACAAATAGACCATCACTCCTTTCTAATATACTTGTTTAACCACCAGGATGTATTTGACTTGTTTCCTCTCAAGTTGATTTTTTTGCTGTCTGTTTTCAATTCATGTACCCTAGCAGATAGTATGGACAAATCATAAAGATGCAACTTATAGAATCACCTAGAACCTTAGAAAGAAGCACAAACTTACATTCCTTCCTAATTCTGGTGGGTGAATGTAGAAGATCACATGCAGAGGTGTCATCTGCTCATGGTGACAGTAAGGAGTCTGTTAACAAATACCAAAAGGCAGATATTGGCTCCATGAGCTGTGGCAAGAAACCATTTTCTTGCACTTTATGCATTTGAGTGAGATGGGTATTGGGTGCTCCCACAGGTGAAGATTTTCTTATGGAGGCATGTCTCTTCAATAGTTCATATAGAAGTGTAGAATGTTGTTTTTGAAGGCCTGTTGTATAATCAGACATAATCAGGTATAGTTAGTGAATCAGACACTGACACATAAGAAAGCAAAAGCCAAGTTTCCACCCTAAAAGATTTGTGCTTTAGAACCCTGATTCTTGTCTGTAATGAAAACAATGTCATAACAGCATCTCGCCTTCAAGAGGACACACATGAAAACAGTGTAGTAACTTATTGTTTTTATAACTTTCATAAACATAAATATATTCTAGTAATAAAATGTATCTTAATATATGTACATTTTATATTTTGAAATTATATATTTCTATTGATTTGTGTGTTTCAGTTTCAAGGGACAGCAGTTTCAGGGGAGATACCAAGCTGGAGAACCTTGATTTAATGTAGCTTTCTTTCCTCATCTATTAAAATGCCAGGAATCAATTTAGAAATGACAGTTAAGACACTAAGTAGCAATTATTCCTATATCTGCTCATTTTAGGCAACCTCAGCCTTATCTCTCACTTCCTTCAAGATAGGATAAAATAGAGAGCCGGGTATTATAAGCTGAATCTATAGATTTTCTTCCAGCATTTTACTGCTACACTTAGCACTAAAACAAGTTGCGGGCAACCACAGTAAGGGAATTTATGACCTTACAAATGGAGGCAGCATGTGATAAATACCACACTATCAGTTGTTCAGGTAAGTAATATGTGCTCTTGTAAAACCTGTACTGAAAGCTGAGTAATTTATGAAGTAAAAGAAGTCTGGCTTCTTTAACCTTTCATGCTAATTTACTTTAAGATAACATGAGGATAGACGTGTGTACCACCCTCTCCTGGTATTTTTAATTGCTATGTCCTCTCCCTTTCATTAGCGTATCCTATTTCTGCCATTTATCAAGTAAAAGGAGTGAATGTTATTTCACCTTTAAAACTGAAATCCTTCTTCCTGATACAGGCTGATGGTTTCCAACCTCTTTTTTTTTTAAAAGAAAAAAAAGGAAATTGCTTTTCTGGCCAGTGGCCATGCCGAAGTTGAAAACATGTCTTTTAGTAAAGGTAAAGCATCCTAATGAATGACTTGCTTTTGAAAGAACAAGACACAATCCTTGCAGTCATTCAGTACAAGCACTAATAGAAAAAGAAGGAAAAAAAAAGGAAAAAAAAAAAAAAAAGACAACTTCCCATGTGTACTGCAGAACACATCACAATCAACATGGCAGATTTTGGTTTCAGCCAACCAACCTTCTAAATCTGGTTTACTAAAAGGACAAAAAGCTTGGGTCCAAACTATGTTTAATTGACTTCTGAATAGTATGAATGTCTCTGGGTTTTGCTTAGAACAGAGGCCTTAGGAGGGCATCTCTAAGCCTTTGTTTTTCTTGTGGTCCTACAAGTTTAGTTCTTTATAGAGGGAAATTCTTATGTTTCTGTAGCAACCTCTAACCTTGAATTAAGCAAGGCAAAGCTGGCTTAATAAAAGACCATTACTATTGCCTTTACTTGTAAACTCTGCCTTACCAATATCCTTAGATCATCACAGCTACAACAACAAACTACACACTACAGGCACCACAGGAACAGCAAGTGCTATAGATGCTTTATCTGTTTAGGAACAGAATCCAGACACCAGGACTTTAACATCAAATAAATAATTATTATTCCTGTGTGTACTTGTAGTGCATAACTGTTTAGCATTAGAATCTGGTTAATGTGTTAGAAAGTTATTAATGCCAGAATCTTTGGAAAAAATAAGGCCCTGTTCCTAAGGAGGTGTGATGATAGCAGCCACTTCCCAGAAGGGACTGTACCACGAGACCGCAGGCTTGGTTCTGCAGTGGGTTGTGGCATACAAAGCTCTCTGCTTTCATAATCCTTGGCCCTTCCACTGGCTCTGCTGCCTGTCTCTCAGTCAGTATGCTCCCTCAGGCTGCTGCATTGAAAAGATGCATTAGCAGGATTGTCAGTCTGTAGCACTAACCATGACGTTCACTTTTCATGTCAAGCATCAAGTTTGGTGGAGCTCAGAAATGCTCATACTGAGCATCCATCTCTCAAGAACATCTCTAATATGCTATGACAGCTCAAATATCACTGCCTGTGGTAGACAATCAACTCATGCCCTTGGTTGGTATCTGCAAAGAGGTCTGCACAGGATTCAAGTGCAAAAAACCGTGTATACTAATCAGCTGTATAGCACTTGAGACTCCACTGACAAATTTTCTAGGTTTCCACAGACTCAGACTGAAATTGGGTACCTCATTCACCAACATCTAGAAACAGCTGACTACCACTTGCAGATGAATCCCAACTGTAGCATTTTTGTTTGCTATATACTGCATTACCTCAGAGCTAAATGACTGATGCCAGATGTAAAAGTCAGTGGAGCATTGACTGGATACTCCTGCCCCTCTAAGTATTCCCCATGCAAAAGTCAGCTACGTGTTCTTAAATATTAACAAAATAATTCTCCAATGATTGCTATTGCTCCTAGGAGCCAAGAAATACCAGTAAAGTAGTTCTGTGGGATTTGTGCTGCAGGATATCTGATCTGTTGAACAGCAGATTATTGCATCCACAGGAGTAGAGAGTAGAAGCATATACTGCAAGATGATACCTGGCATCTTGTTCCTCCATCTGTTGCCTGAAAAAGTGTCATGACAGGGTCTCGCCTGTTGACTTTCTGTCAGGACTCTCCATTCTTGTTCCAAAGAGTGTTAATAATTTCCTACTACAAAGCAGACTTAAGCAAAAAGTGATAGTTGAGACAGTTATCCTGGAAGTGAGCATTGTGCTGAATCTCCTGGTATTTCTCTACCCAGTGGTTTCTCCCCACTCATCTTGTGTAGAGCTATGAAAAGTTGACATGGCACTTAATTAGTTTGGGATTTATCGATAGTCATTTCAAAGATAAGAGGTGCCTGCAATAACGTATAGGTAGTTATACCTACTCTAAACCCATTCTGTAATTTTAAACTCTGCAGATACGTTCAGGAAGAAATTCAGCCATGCTCTGTGGAAGCAGATTAGACAGCTTTGAAGGGTGCACCTTTAAGCATGTGTAAATACGAGAGTCTCTGACTACAGAGATAACAACAGTGAAAGTACCTAAGGCAGGTGCCATCCGATTCTTCTGTCACCTAGTAAAAGGGGGAATAATCTATCAGAAACCCAAGAACAAGGTAGTAAGAATAGTGACTCTGGCTCAACTGCTACTTAAATTGGTCTTGCAAGGGGATCATGCTTATCTTTAGAGCACGTAGTGCCCACTGTTAGAAAGGAAGACCACCTTTTCTCTTTTTTTCTTTTTCTTTTTCGCTTCCTTTTTATTTTTATTTTTATTTTTATATTTTTATTTTTTCTTTCTTTTTATGTTTTCTTTTCATGTTTTCTTTTCTTTTCTTTTCTTTTCTTTTCTTTTCTTTTNTTCTCTTCTCTTCTCTTCTCTTCTCTTCTCTTCTCTTCTCTTCTCTTCTCTTCTCTTTTTTTACTAATAGGATACAGATATCATTGGTGTGGGATCATGTTTATCAAAATAATTGAAACAGGAAACTAAGTTGGTGTAGGATCCTCTAGCCCACTCTGTATTCTCCCTCACACCAGGAGAGTACCCTGTGTCTGTTTGTATCAGGGCATGTTTTATTTGTCCAATAAAAAATATTCTCCCAACAGAATTGAGTAATTTTTCCAGATTTCTAGATTGCTGTCAATATAACAAGAGCAGTAGCATGGAAAAAGATGCTTAGCATCTGGAAGAACTTGGCACTTTTTGTGCAAGGTTTATCTTCACAATGTCAAGAAGCCCAACGCATACTAGACACACAGGTCCTGGCTGGTTTTAACATCTCAAAGATACATTAGGTTTATTATGTTTAGGCTGCAAACGCTAAGACAAGGATATGTCACAAGAACTGCTGTTTCAGCCAGTGACATTTGTCTTCAAAATGCAGAGACAGGAAGGAGAAAGGTCAGAAATGTGGAACTAAAGGATATTGGATTTGGAAGGAGAAAATATTGAATCAAAAGACAGAATGAATTTCAGATGGTCACATCACTCAAGAATGAGTTAGGCGCAGCATTCTACAAAAATGACAATAGAAATCTTTTTCTACCGAGTATTTTGTTTATATAATGCAATTAAGGCATTTCAAAAGTCTTTAGGGCATTTCAAAATGTCTTTGGAAACATGTGGTCACTGTTTTCATGTCCTTTCTATAAAACCAAGCTATCTTTGTACCAAGACTGGCATTTTTAAGGGTTTAGACCAACAGAAAGTTGAAGATAACTATTTTCTTGAAAACTCTTTAAGAAATTTCTAAGATTTTTCTTTTCAATCTGTTAGAAATTTATAATCCAGTATCATACTATTAACCCTGTGGAAAAAAAAAAAGTCTGTTTTAATAGAAAAATTTCCTTCTCCTACCAAAAAGCTTATAATTTTTGTTCAGTATACTGAACTTTTAAAATTCACAATATTATTATTTAAAGAACTATATCTTTATTAATGGACTAGATCAGAAGCTATCCCCTTAAGCAAACCATGTAAACTCCTGTTTAGATACTGTACACTCAATACTTAATAAATGTTCCAGCATTTTGCTAAACTGAGGCCTCTTCCAAGAAATTTTAAAAGGTATTAATGAAAAACTTCTTTTATTTGAGGCCACTGTAATTGTTTTCATGTCATTTGGGAACCTAATGTTAAAGCTTGGAAGTTTGTTAAAGAGAAGCCATAATTTACTTGAATTTCTTTGCGATTCCTAAAATTGCCTTTTTCTCAAAAATGTAGCACACTGAAAACTCCATTATGGGGTGTCACAAAGACTGTAATGCAACTTGCTTGGAGTGACTGGAAAATGTTGCTGCTCAGAAGCTAGTGAATTTATACAATTTGCATTGATGACAGAGGTCTTGGACTAAACAACAGTGCTTTTTTTCATTAAAAAGATGGACAAATGGCATTCAGAAATACTATTTATAGCATGTAGATAAATTTTCCCTTTTCTTTTTTTTTTGCATATTTCTTGCCTGCTTAGACATATCTCATATTTGGATGCATCCGACGATAGATTTTATGCAAAAGCTATGCATCATTTTGACAGATACTTACTAAAGAAAGTACACATACCATTTATATAGTAAACCATGAGAGAAAAATCTGTAAGAGCTGCAGGTTCATAAGTTCATGAGAAATGTTTTATTACACTAACACACTTGCTTTAAGACTGTCTAAAATTTCAGCAAACCAGACTTCTGCCCTAAGCTAAGGCTCCTTCGTGATTTACAAATAATGGCAAATCCATGTCTGATATGATTGCTGTAATGGAGACAAACAGGAAGGAGGAATATCCTGGTACTTGAAGATTTGGAGTAAAATACACTTACCAGCCAGAAACACAGTCCTCAACAGGGCTTGACTATGTTGTCTAAGTTCCACTGAAAGGAGATAAATCACTTTAGTGGGATTTGTGTTGTTTGCAAATCTTTTCAAACCAAGCTAGTACATTAATAGGACTTTCTTCTTCCAGGCTATTTCTGTATATCATAATTTATTAATGGGTACTGTAAAACTCAGCTATCCATTAAGACCAGACTAACATACCACTGCAGATTCTGATATTAGCATACAAAGTCACAGATAAAACTACATCAGCACTTTTCCAGTTAGCATAGTTTAGAAAAACAATTTTCAGAATTCATTATTTTCACTCTCAGCCTTCAGAAGATGTTGTCTCATACTCTTTGAGAAATTCTCATCCTCTCCCCTTTCTCCTTTCCTGCCCTTTTCTCTCTTTTTGTCATATGCATTGGCATGTGAATGGACAGAAAAACACACGTGCACGCGCTCCTACTGATTTACATACAAGACTTCCTTACTACTCCTTTCCAAAATATCACTCATGTTCCTTTGATAGTCAAAAGGGTTGTTACTGATCAGCACGTGTTATGTATCCCTACAGGATTAGAGAGGACATTCTTGATCGATCAAGCCTTGGGTAAGGGAAAGACTCTTAAATAAACTGAAGTTGTATTAGGCGATTTCACATTATACCACAAACTGACAGACAGCTGTTACAAATGTCTGTAGAGACATTTTGGCTCAGTCATGCCCAATTTATTTGAGGGCATCACTTTTTTAAAGCACTATGGTCCCCTTTTGTTTTTAGAAGTTTGGGTGAAAGCAATCTCCCCCTGCAAACAATTCCCCTCTGAACTAGCAAGGATTTTTAGAGAAAATGTGCAGACAAAATAGCCACTGAGTTTTATTTCAGACATTGATGACTTCTTCTGATTAAATTTTACCAGCATGTCATTACTTTACCGAAGACGTCTCTCCATGACTATGTGTTAGTGTGTTGGTTGAGAAATACTCCTTTTAAAGATAGGAAGTGTACAAAACCATCATATACTTTACTATATTCTTCCCATCACAAAACTCTGCACTATAAGGGCTATATTGACTTTATGAAAGAGATTATATGATGTACTGCTTATAATAGCAAGGCACTGGACTGACTCAGAAAGTTGCTCTTGCTCATACATTGCTGTAACTTTCAGGAGACTGATCAGAGAAATTTTACTTATTTATATATGTGGGTTATGTACAAGATTACATGACAACTAACTAAGGCAACATTGCTAGAGTCGCATATTCCTCTGCCATTGTCTTGCTTTTCTAGATTGGTCTAGACTCTGTCAGTCATCCTATGGAGACAGCATTGTAAAAAAAAAAAAAAAAAAAAGAAAAACATTATATTAAAACATATTCTGTCCCATTCCATTCAGATTTAAAGCAGTTTCCTTGATTTTACCTTAAAGTTTTAGTTCCTTGCAAATGCAGTTGAATCTAACAGAAACAGGAAAGGACCCCCCAAAAAAACATGGAAACATCATTGTTCTTTTCCATAAGCCATGAAAAGAAATTCAGCATTGAATTTAGGAAAGTGAATGTTGCAACTCAGATCTTGAACAAAAGAGCGTCTGTCAGTTTGAAACATCTAGCAGAGAATCTTAGGCAAGGAACAATATTTTGGTTGGTGACAAGTAGTTTAGTTTAGAGGCCTACTAAAATTAATTGGAATGCGTGGTGGGATTTTTTTTCCAATTCTGTCAAAACCAAAAGCACAACATTACATCCAAAAGTAATTTTTTCGAATTGAAAAATGACACAAATGACAAGCTGTATATTGAACAATGTGGGGTGGAAAGCAGGACTGTTATTTTGGTTTGGTTTCCCTGATGTAGAAATGTGTTTTAAATACTTCCACAGTTTCTCTCCTCACCTACATAGCCATTCCTTGGAAATCAGAAAGAATATTGTTTTTCTATTAGCAACCACATTGTTTCTTAAGTCACATTTCTTAAGATATTCAGTAGCAACAGATCTCACATTGTCAACTTTATTATCATAATATGGAAGATTAAAGACAAGGTGAACTCGTTCCATTTTTCTTCAGTTTACAAGCTATTTCTGACATGAAATTTGAAGCATTTACTAGGAGGAAAAAAATAGCAGTTTCTTTTAATTTATACAAATTGCATTCTTAATATCTAAAATTTGTAGATATCTTAATATTTAAATTTGTACTGACATGGATGAATTCTGATCTTAAATAATCCTTTTTCTTTTATTTATGACATAGTTGTTGATCTCATTTTCCTCTTAAAGACGAACTCGCTGAAAAAAAAAATGAGTAAACACTGAAGAAAAGGTCTGGGGAGATGCAAGAAAGTCTGAGGTAGACATTTCCCTTGATAACTTGACTGAACCTTTGCCTAAATCTCCTCTTCTAAATATTCTTAGCTAAAAAGCTGACAATACTTTATTGTCTATATAGTCTTTATAGCTTTCTTTCCCAGTTACCAAAGTTCCGTGTCCACCTCTCACCTTGCAAGCAATGAATGCTCTGTATGAAAATAAGTACCACCTCCCACCATCAGTATGCCAGATTGTTCAGGCATGTTGGATTAGTAGGAGACATTATATAATGTGCTGTGGTTCATTTTATTTGAGCTACATGCATGTAGTTTCCCTTTAGCCTCTGACGCTCAGTGGTATTGTGTATTCTGCTGGAGAGGCTAACGTGGCTAGTTGCCATCTTTGGTCTGAGGTCCTCATCGTCTGCCTGTGAAGGATTGATGTGTGGCCTCAGTCCATATTTAGCTAAGGATTTGGGATGTCACCAGCTTTCAGATTCTTCTACCTCAAACTCTCTGCCAAAATCCTACTTAATGCCCTGTATGAAATTAGTCTCTTTAAAGTTTCATCAATATGATTGTGAGCAATTTCTGTATGAAGTATCAAATGTACCAATGCAGATATATTGCTTTCCACTTTTCCATGCCCATATTCAAAACCCTTATATAAATATGCCCACACCTAAATCAGTCCCATCTTGTTGATCTGCATGTAAAATTCACTCGCTGACTTGTGTAAATGTAACCCAACCATGAAAGTAATTTGTTCATGAGTCACAGCCTTGCAAACATTGAGGTAACAGCAAAAACATCCCTTGTTAGGTTGCAATTAGGGTATTAAATCCTGATATTATCCCAAATTAAGCTTGAGAACAAAGTTCTTAAGGGTTTTGTTCTTTTCTGGAGATTTTTAAGCATTAGTTTAGTTGCTTAATCCTGACTGTATGAAAGGACAAGTAAATATAGTTCTTATTTCATCAGCTATTAAAAATAATTATTTCCCTTGCAGTACAATGGCAAATGTGATCAATGAAATTAGCAACATGAGCAATATGATCAGCTGGGAAGAAATGCAGCTTCTGAAGAGATCCGCAAAAGTCCATCTGAACCAAATATGCATTTTGCTTTCTGAGTTCTACTTATTTTTGACTTCAATGTTTATTGACTGACACTTGTCATTACAGTTAGTCTACTGTGTCCAGGAAGGAAGCAAAACATATGGACCTCAATCTTCAGTATGCAAATTAACCCACTAGGCTTTAAGTTGTCTAAAAGAAAAGTAGTATTTGTTTTATACTTCCATAACAAAACCCTTCTTTTGCACTGAGGTGACCACAATCTTCCAGAAGTTCATTTCTTTTATCTCATTTAAAAAAAAAAAAATCGGAATAAGAAAGTTTTAATAAAAATTTAAAGCAAACTGATACAGCTCAGCAGGTGGTTGAGGAGAGCACTTTCTAACTATGAGGAACAGCAGGGAACAAAGTTATAGAAATAACTTGCTTGCAAATGTGACTAATACAGAGAGAACTTTAGTGTTGCAGACAATGGGAGAAAAAGCCTATTTTGAGATAGTAAGAGAGAGAAGGTACATTAGAAAGACACTCTTACTGAAGAGTAAGAATTTGTATTTGACATGATAGGTGGTAGAGACAGTGACAGTATGGCCAAACCAGTCATAGTCTAGAAATAATCTTTGATGGACCCTTAAAATAAAATAGCTGAAATATGGCTCCATGTAGTTCATACCAGTTTTATCACTGGCACATTAGAGAATGATACACATGGAAGAGGGAAAAACTTTTAACTAAAGCACAGAGGAAAGCTATGGTAGTTTTAGTGGAGCTGCATAGGACTCACACAACATTACATGTGGTTGCACATCTGTTTCTGAGTATTTGTGGGACAGAGGGCAGTATGGTTCTGCTCAGAATACGTCTTCAAGTATTCTGGCTATGGAAGAAGCTATTCTTGGGCAAGTTTAGGCAATCCGTGAAGCAGTGTTCATAGGTCCTTATAATCAGTGTCAGGTTTTTTGTGCTGAACACATTACACTGACACCATTGTATGATAAAAATATTTCCTAATAGCAATGCGGACTTTCTTTAATGAATCCCCTCCCTTCTAAACCCAACCCATGTAAAATAACTGTATGTGATGTAGAAAGATCATCCTTGGCATACACATGTGGTATTGCAAGAATCTGGCACATTACATTTCATTGCATTTANTATATATATATATATATTCAGAAAGGACAAAATAACTTTAGAAAATGCATTGTAGCTGTCCCAAAATTAGATATAAAAGCCTAGGAAAATGCAGAAAACCCCTGCTGTCTCACATGAGACCGGAGGAAAAAAAAAATTTAGTGCTTTTGCAGGGGTGTGTGAAGAACATTTCCTTGAAAAACGCTTCCCTTCCAATAGACCAATATTATGCCATTATTAAGAGCTAAGCTAAGAATTTTGAGAAATGTTATTGAAATAAGTTATAGAAAGATTCTTTTCTACAGTTAAAATATATGCTTGAAAATCTTAATATAATGATATATTAGCATATTTTCTAAGTTCATTGCAGAATAAATGCATTTTACAACTTCAAAACATGAGAAGTATAATAGAATATGTTCGAATGTCCTAAATGAATTGTTTTCACTGATTTAAAAGTGGTCTCTTTTGTATTTCATCCAATTCTCATCAAATCCAAAGTTTAAGTGGTATTAAAGGTGAGGACAAACTGCATACTATGTGAGACATATAGGTTTAAGTAGGTGTGTAAATGACACATAGGTAGAATTAATCCAAAAGACTTTATTAAAAACTTCACATGGTTTTGGCAAGCTATCATATCATAATATATTCAAGAACTAAGGCTACTGGTTCCTTCCTTTAGGGACTGTTTCTAGCAGACTTAGACTATTTTGTCTTCCGCGTTGACCAACCAGTTATCTTTGCACTCTTCTCCCTTTTCGATGACTGTGGAAAGTGCACAGCATCTCTTAAAGTGTTTTTTTTTTAATTTTTATTATTATTATTATTATTATTATTATTATTATTATTATTATTATTCTAATATCAGAAGTGGTTTTTTTGCAATGTCTCCAAATAGTTCCATGAGTAAGCATCTGAGAGATTGGTTGGGGGGTGCATGGGGAGGACATAGGACCAAAACATGCAAGTGAATATAAGTTGCATATTCTATTGCGGCACTAGAAGAGCAAGGAGTATGATATGTGGGAAAAGAGAATAGATAAGAATTACAACATAAAATAGTGCTTATTTTTCTTTTTTGAAGAGGAAAGGAATAGCGTATACAGCCAGGTGTTCCAGGGGCAGCAGTTTTCTCCATAGAAAGTGAGATTTTTCCTGACCATCTTCTCTCATACAGCACTAATTCATCTTGTTATGTTTGTATTTTATGAGGATTTTTTATATCATGTGATTTTTGTGCAAGCTGCAAAAAGGATTTTCCACAGTTAAAATTTTGTGGCTCCTAGACTGTAGACCTTCCCTCTCACCCAAGGAATGACATCTCTCCCCTTATTTTTGAGCTGTGAATGGAACAGATAAAGAAATAACCTAGCAAATCGATTAAAATGTCAGAGTTGGGCATCGTAAGTGGAGACAGGAGAAGCCTAATAGATTTTCCCCTTTCAACTTCTTACAACCCATCCTGCATTGGACAGAGAAGCTGACTGAATTGTGTTTATCTTTCATTCTGTTGCTTAGTTATTTGCCTTGTCCTTTTTCTGCTTTTGCCTTTGTAGTACCTCTCCAGTTTAATCACATCTATGCCACTAAATCAAGCAAGCCTAGGACTGTTCTCCGACATTGGGACCAACTGGAACAGCATGTTCTACATCCATATTATCAAACTCTTTTACCCTCCAAAACCGAGTGGTCACTTTCAAACTGCTTACTGTGAACAACTGCTGATGATGCTGGTTTCTAAATCATACCCAGAAGTTTTATGGGAGAATAAAAGAGAGTGGGGGCCAAAGCTTTGCCACTGACAATACTGTAAAAACATAGAGGATCCGGTTCCAGCTCTGTTACCTGGCATTGCCCAATTTACGTATATAGCTGTAGTCCTTATGTACTGGACCTGTTCCAAAATCCACTGCAGCCAGGAAAGGATTGCCATTTACTCTGCTTCTCCTTTGCTACCCTTCTGCTTCCATTATTACATTTCCCTCTTCATACAATAGCATGGTGAGAAAGCAATAAAAAATGTCATATTATGAATTATCACACTTAACACATTGCTTTTACTTTGCACACCCATAATCAAAAAAATTTCTTTCTGCCTCCTCTCATCTTGTCACAATAATGGCAAGGAAGCCAAATGACTATGGGATGTGAGCTAAGACTTTTTACCTTCATCAGTGCTAGTCCTAACTCTAAAATTACAATTACAACCAGTACATCTTCAGCGTGCCTTAATATCTTGTAAGGACTCAAATTTGTTGGGAAAATCACAAACGTTACTACCACAGGAATGGGACAATAAAACCTAGAGAGATAAAATTACATTTGTATTCTACACTAATAACTTCCTCATGTTCCATGTTTGTGATTTTAAGGATATGATCTGTATAAATGAATTAAATGTAAAAGAGTTAAAATTACAGATTTGGAGAAATTTACTCTCTAGAGAGTGACTCTAAGAATCTGGTTTGGACTTCCCAGTTATTTTGAAGACTTCACATTTTATTATTTTAATTAAATAATTAGTACTTTGTTCACAGAAAATTTCCCTCCTGTACTAGCTTTAAAGGTTTTATTTTAGCTCCTATTATCTTTCACTTCCAAACATTTCTTCGTCCTTCTCTCCTCACTGAGGAATAGAGAAGGAAGTGATGAAACAGAAATATGTCAAAAATGTGCTGCTGTCTTCAGGGAGATTCTGAGAAACTGCTGTTAAAGCAGGGATGATCTTTTGTCATGCATGGTATTGTACACTCAGCAGCTTGGCAGTCGAAAAGGCTCCCCATTTCACCAATGAGTGATGGAGAATTCTATCAGAAATAACTAATAATATGCAATAATTTACAAATATCCAGCTTATATTGTACTTATTGCTTGAATCAGTCAAGAACTTTATGACATCACTATATTCATTCTGGAAAGAAAGCTGATAGTAGTATTTCTTCTTTTCTTTCAAGACTGAACTTTCTTAGTTTTCTTCTATCTTAGCGGTCTCTGTCTTCTTATCTTAACAGTCGAATCTGCTCTTGTGAGACCCTGCCTGGAGTACTGCACCTAGCTTTGGAGTCCTCAGCTCAGGAAAGACATGGACCTATTGGAACAAGTCCAGCGAAGGGCCACAGAGACCATCAGAGGGCTGGAGCACCCGTGCTATGAAGACAGGCTGAGAGAGTTGGGGTTGTTCAGCCTGGGAAAAAGAAAGCTCCAGGGACACCACATAGTGGCCTTCCAATACCTAAAGGGGCAAGCCTACAGGAAAGGCAGGAACAGACTCTTTATTAGGGAGTGTAGCGGTAGGACAAGGGGTAATGGTTTTAAACTGAAACTTCAGTGAAGAATTGAACATTGACTACAGTACTACTGTCTCCAAGAGTGAAAACATATAATTCACATGATCATACTTCCACTTCACAGTTCTGAAACGGGGCAAAACTGTATTCCCTGCTTCCCACAGATTCTGTGTATTTTCAATTGAGAAAATAGGTTTAGAGCAAAGAGCACTAAATACAGCCTAAGGCAATATTGACATCATTTTAAAAAAATGCAAAAATACTGATGACAATGATGATATTGTGTGAACATATGGAAAAAACACCCTGCTTGACTTCCAGCTTGCCCACAGACCTTTCTCATCACTGTGATGCTGCCTCATGATCTGGACTCCTTGTTGGACCTGACCATTGTCTCTAAGTCTGTCCTGCTTTCCTTGCTGCAACATGAGACTTAAGGATCAGCTGGCCCTCAGTGAGAGTTTGTTTGTCAGGTTCCAGAATAAGTTCAACCTTTACTTTCAACCTAACAAATTAAAAGGTATAATTTTATAGCAGAAGAAAAGTAAAATTAGTGCGTAGTACAGTCAGGCATTTACTCATTTGACATTAGTAAGAGATACTGGATCTTCACAGGTTTTCAATACAGGCAGAAAAAAAAATTTAATGAACCTAACAAAATAAAAATGGCTGTAGTGTGCATTGATGTAGAACTACCAGCCTTGTGACCTCTTATTCCCCATGTATGACACTCATTAAAAACTACACCTAGGCATACAAAAAGCTGTTAATTTTTTTAATTCAGATTTTGCATGTTCTTGTGTTTCATGGGCATATTTCTTTTGTTCTTTTCAAATTTTTAATGTAATTGTTGGCCATAATTGTGTATGAACATTTGAGCACAGAAAGGAATAATATTTAACGTGCAAATATATTCTCTAACATCTTGATCTCTCTCAGAGAGCCAGTCATATCAACATCACCTTAAAATCTGTAGAAAGCTTCCAGTGACAAAGAAAATTAATTCAGTTCTCTTCCTAAAAACAGAGGATATAAATAGTGTGGAAGCTTCTGAGATATTTTCCAGCTGCTGAGCTATAGAAGTATTTCACAACCTCGGATGAAGTTCTCATTATCTAAACAGCAGCGTTATTATGGCTGATTTATCTTATCCTTGATATTCAACCAAGCTTAAGAGTGATTCTTACCTCCTGCTTCCAGACAACACTGTTCCACAGTATAGAATGCACATAAACACAAACAGCCCACAAATGACTTCTTGGTATGTAAGTCATTATTACTGTGCCATAACTTTGTGGGTGGGTTAAATTATTGTGCTAGATGCATATTGTTACATTTCTATCAAAAGCTGTGCCTCGAGTTTCTGCTATTCTTTTTATTTCCTTATTATTGGAATATAAACTCAATAACTGGATGAAGCCAGAGTTCTGGGAGATGCTTATGGTGGGACAATTTATTGGCCAAATCTTATTTTTTGCTAAAAGTGGACAAGGAAATTAGTCAGAAAGTACTTGACTCATTCAGGTTCGTCATTCAGTGGAATCCCATAACCTTCTCCAGAAGGTGTTTCCTCCAGAATAAGAGACACTGAGATGGCTAAAGCTAGGTGAGGCTAGTCCTACTTGTTGTGTCACCCCAACAGGCACACATGCTGATGCTGCGTTGCACTGGCATTTACAATAAAAATATGTCTGTCTTTCTTGAACTTTTTAAAATAGAATTATTTGAACTGTAGCATGGAATTCAATCTGTTTATAAGTTTATTTTCAATAAAGATTTATTAGACAGAGAAAATCAGTGTGAATGTATAAAGGAAAACCAGATAACCATCAGTATGTTTGATCAGCATGGTTCACATATATATCATGATCTGGAAAAGCCATCTTGTTATCAGAAAACATTTTTATGGTTTCAGACTATTGGTCCCA
This sequence comes from Nycticryphes semicollaris, assembly GCA_013400055.1. NCBI lineage: Eukaryota > Metazoa > Chordata > Aves > Charadriiformes > Rostratulidae > Nycticryphes > Nycticryphes semicollaris. The sequence goes on from VXBJ01003451.1 coordinate 174,717, forward strand.
CACTACATTTTAACCAAGGAAGTCTTTTCACAAAAGAAAATTAACAGTACTGGGCCATGTTCTTGGTGCATTCAGCTAATGAACATCAGTTTCCTGAGAGCTGTCATCTAATTTGAAGAAGCTTAACTGGAATTTGTACAAAGTTTTGGCATAATCAGCACAGACTAGATTAGTTGTCATCATTCTGAAATTATAGTTCTTGGTTTTAGGGAATTAAAATAATAATGTTGAAACACAGACTGCACAAGTCTTTTTTAGAATAAATTGGCACAGCCTTCCTCTCCTTTTTCCCCAGAATGACCTTTGATAACTTTCATTGCCTAGCAATCTGTCTTGAAGTATTTGCAATAAGCAGAATAAAGATCTAAGGTATACGGGCCTATAATATGTCTAAGAAGTAAATATTAAGTAACTTTTGTTTTTAGGTCTACTCTTTTTTGACTTCCTGCAAATTTCAAACAAATTCAGCTTCTCTGAAAAATAGAAATAAGGAAAATATCCAATTTTTCTACAGAAGAGGAACAGGAATTAGTATACCAGCAGTTGATGCTGTTGCAAATTTAAAGACAAAGATGACAGCAGAACATACAAGTAGATCCCTTTGAAAAGAGTTTCTGGCCTGCACTAGGCTGCCTTTTAGAATCAATTAAAAAGCGTTCAAATCTTCCTTCCTCACTATTTCCTAGTCAACTTAGCAAAAACAAAGCCAGTCTTTTACAGCAAACAAGGGAGGACAGTACACATGGAGGAGGAGCTATAGTCACATACAAAGATTAGCAAATGGAATATGTTAGAAGATGATAGGGCTATGATTGCATAGAACAATAAAAAACTGCAAAAAGTTATGAATCTAGAAATAGGAAAAACTTCAATTGTTCTTAAAATACTGTCTGCATTCAATTTTGGCTTCTGCTGCTGCAAATAAAGAAGGCAATTTATGATTTTTACTATGCTGCAAATGTATCACATACTTAAGGACCAAATTTACTGAGTAGTTCCTTTAAAGTTGCTCCAGGAGGGAAAAAAAAAAATAAAAGCTAAAGAAGCAAGTCCCTTCCTTACCTCTATTCCACCCTGTTCTTTGTTTTTGTGAACTGACTTACTGCAGGCAATTAAAAGGCCTTACTTTTCTGTATCTGTATTTCCTTTAAGTATTTCAGAAAAATAATGCAACATAAAATCCAGCAGAACTAATTCATCCACCTTTTTGAGACCTCCCATTATATAAAGCAATCCTTTCAGATAGGGTAACCTCTCATCAACATCTTATATTAAAAAAGCTCCTCCATTGGGTTTGTTATTCCAATAAAAACACTGCTTCCTAAGACCTAAAACTATCAGCCTAGAACACAACTATTTTGTCAGCTCCCACACCTGCACTAATAAATAAATGTGTGCGAAAGTCTGTTCTGAGATCCACCAGCACAGAACTGCCTAAGTTTGTTAAATTCTTCTGCTTTCTGAAGCACCATGGCCACAAACAGGTTGCCTGTTGGAAACGGTCCCTAATCTGTGTGAATATCCATTCCTAAGCCTGGGAAATGATGGGCAAATTGAGAGGTACCCTGGCCAAAAACCATGTAAAAGAATAAACTGTGCCTAGGATAATTCCCTGTTACTGCTTAATTTAATAGTACCTTGTAATTGTAGTATGCAATGACTAGTAAGCTCTTGAGAGATAGACTAAAGAGAGGTAATATTTAGGTTTATGTACATATAGATTCATAAGGGACATTCAAGTTAAAAAATAAAGCTCCCTAGAAGCATCAAAAACAACTGGTTTGGGGCAGCTATAACGCCATATTTAACACAGCTCTTTTGTTTTAAATGTCCTTGACTGGACCATTTCCTCCTTTGTAGATTAAACTTTAATAATGTGGTAGCAATAATAAAAGGATATATTTTTACATAACATAAGTAAACCAAGATAGATTATTACATCTATATTATCTGTACTTTAAGTCTGTAATTAGAAACCAGGACTGCTTTCACCAATGTCAGTGAGAATTTCATTAGGACTGATGCTCATACTCAAGAACACATCTGAAGATGTGCTGTTGCACGAGCTGCTTAAACCTATCTGAGATTATGCTGCCTCCAAAATGGGGAGCAGTTCAGGCACTTAATTTGCACCAGCACTAGCCTCTGCTTTTATTAATTTAAAAATAATATTAACTACTGGTAGGTAATTAATCTGATGCAGTTGATTGCACATTGAGGAGCAATATAATTCTGGTATAAGTAGGATGTCAAGATCACCCCTTTTATGATTAAAGACACTTATGAAACCACCTCTGATCTTATCTTCACTTTGATCTTCTCTTATTGGTAAATGTAGTCCTTTCTACATGGGCTACATGGAGCAAAACTCCATTTTAGCAAAACAGTGTAAGAGAATATATAAAAAAAGACAGAATGTTATTGCAATTTGATCATTTCAAATACATGTGTAATCAGTGTTGATTTTATTGACACTTGACCAATTAAAATAAATTTGTAATCAATGTTGCAAACAGAGCTTTAAGTAAAATTACATATCTCTGACTAATATGTTTTTAATACTTAGCCTTAAAATATTTATTACACAATAGACAGGGAAGGTTAGCTTTATAAACTCAGGTTTGAGACATAAAACAAGAATTCATAAACCCAGTATAAATGAAAATGCTTAAGTTTGCTGCATCTCTGTTCTACCCTACAGATACAACAAAGGAAGACTGCAATTTTAATTGGTCCAATAAAGTCAACCTGCATTATGGTAAAGGAACATAAAAACTAGATCAAAGGCAGTCTGCCTAATGGGCCTGTCAGTAAGAACACTGAGACAGCAGTAGCAGCCCCTGCAGTGGAGCAGTCAACACCAGGAATGCAGGTTGCCATATGCACATGAATCCTTTAAGGACTTCTATTTATTGGTTTGCAAAGACCTTCATCAACCAAAGCTTCATCAATGTCAAGTACTCTTTAGAGACATAGGAAAAAACATAACACATGGGAAGGGTGGAAAGAAAAAGATCATTCTTTCCCCTGTGTGTAAATGTTGAAATGGGGATTCCAGTGTTCTTTCCCATAAATTCTTCCGTTCATTTTGTAATCAGGTTCTGAATGACTCTATTACACTTGGTGTATTTACTGGTTCTGTCTTGTTTTACAATGATTTATAAGTGTAAGTTAAAAACAAAGTAAGATGGCAAAATATCCCTGGCAGTTAAGTAGGAAAAGGAGTGTACTTAAACACCACAAAAGTTTCCTTCATTCTAAAACAAAGAGAAAGACGGTTAGTACATTAAGTACCTCTTCTTCCATTTCTTTCAGTGAGATCATCTCTTTATTGCCTAAGTATTGCTTCTAAGAATCAGCTTGGCTCTGAACTCTGAAGTAGCTCTGCCTTCTAGACTGCAGAGATGCTTTGAATCAGCTCTGGAAATCTCCCTGCTGTAGGAACCTCTAACACTGGTACATCCAGCTACCTAAAGAATTTTTAGGATCCCTGTTCCCAAAGTATAGCAGCATCTCATGCCATCTTCTGATACAGGACTTCTGCAGTACTCATTTTACTGATAGGCAAAACCTCTTCGCAGAAATTACTTTCCAATAAGTCAGGCAAGAAGTTTTCAACAGAGTAGACTAAACAAAGCTAACCCGGGCACATCTCTGGTTAGTGCTCCAGTGCTCAGCTCCCGAGCTTTTGCTAATGAATTTGTAAAAGTCTCTGAACCTTCTACCTCCTGTGCACTTTATGCAGATCAGCTGCCTGGAACCCACCATCCTTACAGTGAAACTAAGGCCAGCCTGAGATGTAAGGGATCCGGCCAGATTTCTAAGGCTATGTCTATATTGCTAAATAAAGACAGGCCAAAGAGTAACCTCAAATACTGGACCCATGGTTGTCCACATCACTTCATTTATGTCTTGCTCCTACATTTGTTTTGGATCATTCAAAGTATCTTTCTGTAAAATATATCTTCTCCAAGGAGAACTAGTCCTGAGCCATTCACACCAGCTAGGCACCAATCCCCAGCTCTCTTTGACTTCATGTTTAGACAAAGCCTCAATGACCAGTTACAGCTTGGTAAACAGCTTTACCTTAAATGTCAGGAAAGTGTATTAGAGGCCATGCTCCACTCAATAAGATAATAAGGACAAAATTCTGGGGATTTCTCCTCCCTGCTCTAAGGTCCTCAAATACAAGAAAAAGCTTGATAGTATTATATGCCCTTACTGTTCTAATACAGTCTCCTTGGACACTTCTTGCCTCACAAGAAGTATTTATACATTTCCTTGATGCAAAATTTCTCCTTAACAAAATCAGTCACCTTCCAAAGATCATCTTGTATTGTTTCGGCAGTCCAACTTCATGCTTCATTACTGTACAAGTGACTGCTGTAAGCAGCACTTTCCAGTCTCCAAGACAGATGAGATGCTGCAGTAAGACTCCAAGCTGAGTGTAAACAATCTCCACATACCAGTTTCCTTGCAAAACAAAGCTATACTTACAGCCTAGATAGGAACAAGAGCATGTTCTTACCAAAGGGTAATCTGGATAGTTGGTAGATCAGGACTTCAGTCGGCACCAGAGCATGCAACAGAAAAGAAGTGTGAATGTAACATTATAGAGCTCAAAATATTGAGAAGTCTAGTAAAGCAACACCAACTAGAAGTGATAAGCTCTTACTCTGTGTGAGAAATTAGGTTTTATTTGTGGAAAACATATTTATACCTATTTCACAGCAATTCCTGCAGTGCTTTAATAGCTCCAGATTAAGATCCTCCTAGAAACACGGACAGTGCTCTCTTCTAGGGTCTGGCATTGCTGTGGAATTAAAAAAAAAAAAAAAATAATAATCAAATGGTTTAGTGTTTATAATTGCAGCCGAGCTTCTAGCATAAAATAACAACATCAAATGAGAACAGTACGAAAAACCCAGAAGATTAAGTGAAGCATACAAGTATCTTTCTGCTTTGTTTTGAAGTGACACAGTTATGCAATCTACAAGGAGGAGGCTACCAAATGGAGAAAACAACAGAACAGGCACAATGTTTGAAATTACCAAATGCAGGACAAAGAAGTGGAGCGAAAGGAACAAAAATTACAGATGGATGTAAAGCAAAACCAAACCTTATGAATAAGTTGTTCCACCATGCAGAGTCCTAAGTGCTAGAGCCAGCCTTGGCTAAAGTACACAAACAGAGCAGTCATTGGAGTTCTTCAACAGTCAAGTCACTTGGAAAAACACAAGCAGCTATAAATCAAACAAGCCATGTGTTTGTGGGCATATTTCACATAGAGGGTGCATTGAGATAAACTTGCAAGGACGTGATTACAGTAGACAAGAAACTGTGCTTTTTCTTTTTCTTTTTTTTTCTTTTTTCTTTTTTTAATCTTTGGAAAGCACCTAGAACTTCGTGATTGCAACCCAAAAGCTCATAGTTACAATAACAACAGTGAATGTGTAAAGACTAAAAAGGTTAGCCAAGACAGAGAAGAAGGGAAAAAAAAAAAAAGAAAAGGGGAGCTGGGAGTGGGAGGGGAACAGATCTGAGACACTGTTATACCACATAAGTCTGAATTTAATCAAGGTAAGCAAACTGAAACTAGTTTTACTCTACAAAAAGTTAAATAGAGCTGAAGCTCACTCCAAATGAAATCAAATTTGGATTTCTACCAGGCTATTAACATTGGTACATAAATATGGAATGAACAGTGACAGGCTCATTTCCACTTTTGGGCTGTGAGTGTTGATAGCTGTATAGCTCTGATGGATAACTGCAGGTATAGGATAAGAAAGCAGGGAAAAAATAATTATTACAAGAAATCACATGCTAGTCCCCAGACTAGTAGATTAACCTGAAAGGAAAATTTGGCAGGGCACATTCCCATAACCATGAAAACAAGGCAGATATCAGCAGACCGCTGTTGTAGTACCATCACTGCTTTGATACAAAGGCTACACTGCAACAACAACATTCATAACCAGAGGCACAAAAGTGATTGTTAGTGAAAGCAAGTGAAAAAATAGTGAAAATCAAGTAGCTACAGCAAAATTAGAATGTAATGAGTTCTTCAGCAGGCAGGACAATTCTTGCATACTGCTATATGTCACTTCACCTAGTACAGCTAAAATAAAAGACCCAACACATTGACATAATATAATGCTTCAAATTGTATTAGGCTGCTTTCTCCTGTGTCCATAAAGTGATGAAAGATACTTAGGTAGAGCAGTGTGTAATGAAAACCCTCCAAGAGCCTAAAGCTGTAAGAAAGGTGCTGTTCTGAGTTACAACGAACGCTCCTTCCTACCACCAGAGCTCTACTGCTGAGCAAAGCCTAAACTGAGACATGAACAAACTGAAGTGCAGCAAAAACGTGCGTACCTGAAACTTGGAGTCTAGCGTGAAGGAAAAGAGTCTCAGTCACTTTGTTACAAAACATTATAATCCTATCATCTACATTTTTTCACAACAGTATGGAGTTTACAGTACTCACACCTCAGATGAGAAACCTGGGTTTAGCTCCTTGTTCAGTCTAAGAGGATTTAAATCTACATCTTTTATCTCTAAGGCAACTGCACCAGTTTTGAGACTAGACACTCTCTGTCTTGCCCTTAGTAATCCACTGAAATCAAGAGTTGAAATGTTGTCATACTTAATTTAGTAGAAGCATTGTAGCTGAATTCTAGCAGCCAGGGCATCACTGGAGTGGTCTCCACATTAGGAGTCAGAAAGATAAAATGGAAGCTTCAGCCAAAGTAACTAAATAAATTCAGTGTCATTATCCAATTAAAACCAAAAAGCTCTGTTCTTTATTATACCATGCAGGGAGAGGCCACCAAACCAGAGTACAAAACCTTCGGTTTGTTCGCAGGACAGAACTGTGCAGGTTACTCATCGAGACTTTAGAAGAACCCATGATAAAGTTGTCATTAAATTTTATTACTTAGTAACTCTTGTCTGTGCCCATTCCTCCAGAGCATAATGCTCTATCAGATTACCACCTTTGATTGTTTAGTTCTATTAAAGCATGACATATCCAGCATGATAGATGAAAAAATGCCTGTGTTTCTGTCATTTGTCATTGATTTTTTAATCTATTCGCAGAACAATAACAGTGGTTCATGAGTCACAATAGCAACACAAGTGTGCATACCATCTTAACATTCTAGATATGTAAATTCAGATAGTGAAACCACTAGTTTTAGAAATCTAAACAGGCAATACTTGGTAAATACTTGGAGGGTTAAGAGGAAAACTGGTATGTTCTAGAAAGTGTTGTTTGGAATTCAAAGGGAGATGCTTGGATATTTGTGTTTGAAAAAAGTGAGCATTCTTTGTAATGAGATGTTTCCACAAAAATGGGTGCAATGTTTAATGTAGGTCTAGAGCCCATTTTTCTCTCCTCTTCCTGGAGAGTTCCAAGAAAATTAAAGATTTCAATCTGACTCCACCAGAAAATGTTAGTTTCTGAATTGCAGCCAGAAAGTTCACATTAGTTTGCCAAAAAATAGAAAATTATCTTTACAGTCCAAATATAACAGAAACTATGAAGTAAGTTCTGATAAATCCTATTAAAGATCTCAAGTGGTCTCTGGGTAATATTTAAAGGTTGCGCTCCTGCTTGCTATTTTTTATCAGAAATAATTTGTATTAAATATTGTTTCTGTGCACTAAACAGCTTCTTTTCTATGACCAAAGCATACAATAGCAGTGATGTTACTTCATCGTTCTTCTTGTTCTTACCCTTCTGTCTCTTTCCTTTATCCATGAAAACAACATATTCTACATTTCTGTTTTCCTTTAACAAAACGCAGGCTTAACCCCAATTGTTGTCATGTGCCTTGATTTCAGTTGGTACTGGTTTTGTTTTTCTTGGACCCAGCAAAAGCTAAGTATACTGAAACATGGCTTATTTCATGTCAAAATATATTGTGCTACACATACTCGCTGATCAGGAGTTGTTTTCTCTAAACACTGAAAAGATTTCCTCTTGTTGTTTCAGGATATTTCTAAAACGTGTCTCTGAGCTTAGGGCTAGAGTTTGATTAATGCATGATTTCCTTTTTAAAATTAGAAACAGGAATCATGAGTGATGGTTAATAATTTTCATTTGCTCTTCTGCTCTGTTTTCCAAGTAGTCTAATTAAGGCCTGGTTCCCAAGCTTGATTAGGCTTCTTTTACATCTGACTGCAGTTTGCAGATAGTGCTTCCAGGCAGGAACTCATGCTTATTTGCAGTAAATGGGAACAATCTGGGAAGGAACAAGAAGATTGTTTTTTTCAGTGTTGGGGTTTTTTTCCCCTCCTTTAATTAGAGAAATTGTAGCGTCTCTTGCAGGAATCAACAACATCATTTAACTATAAATGTCAGAAGTGGAGACACAGTAATGAGGCCCCAAGTCACATTTGCTGAACTGCATGTTGTAGTCATGCCATTAGAGACAGCTGTTTTGCACTTTTACCAAGTCTATCGGATTGCAGGGCAGTCAGTCTATGCCGTCTGAATTTCACGGGTACCAGGAGAGTTGTAAAAGGTCTGTACAAACATCCTAGTTAGTCACTAGGTCTCTGACCTAGTACCTCCTCAGGATGTTGAGCAGTGCTGCCTACGCATCCTAGCAGTGGGGAAGATGCCTCTCCTGCTGCCTTACAACTATCCCAACAGCAATTCCTAAAGAAAGTTCCCGTGCTCCTACCATATGGTACTACACACATGGCTATATGTGATCCACAGTGTGTGCTTCAAAAATACAGTTGCTGTATGCTGACAGAGAGAAGAAAAGTTAATGTTAGTACTTTTTTTTTTTTCCTACAAGGGACTTGTTTAAAGGATAAGTGCACTTTCAAATAGTTTATCAGTCACCAAGCACTAAAGCTGTTATTAGCAGAGGAAAATCCCACAATTTACAGATGTTAGCTCTCTGATTCAGCATCTCTTATTACTAATTATGGCTTCATGCTGTAAATTTAATTAGCTTTTGATGCAAATAAAAATAAGTGTTGTCAATATTAACTAGATCTATATGATACAAACAGCATCTGTCTACCTAAATTGTTGTTCATACAACAAGATCTAGATAATGTTCTTTCTAATGATAGAAAAAGATTAGGACAGATTCAGAGATATCATATCCCAGAGGTAGATCACTTCATGGCAACTGCTACAGTGCAGTGGGCATGCTATGAAGTAGGCATTGAATTAAAATAAGGTTTTGGAATCCTCATTTTAGAAATAGAGTTTCGGCCTCAAGATAATTTAAATCACCACTTTCTCTCCAGTAGCCAGTTATGTTACTACAATGTACAGTTTCAATGAAAGACAGAGGCAGCCTCAGTTTCCTCTTTTTCTCCCTCAGGTTGGTAATAAGAATACTCTCAGAGGAAGGGGGAGATCAAGACCCTGTTTCCTGTGCAGTTTGTGCATTTGATCCAATAGGATAAGACAGCATACTGCCATACTCCGGCAGTACCCTGAGTCCAGTAACCCATGGATCAAATTCTCCTTTCTTCTTTACATGTTACAGTAGATCAAGGTATTTCTTAGTTCTCAACATCACCACCTGTTATCTGAATTGAACTCAAGGCTGTCTGGATAAGGTAGGTTTAAGTGTACCTAACAGACGAAAACTCTTCTGTGACTTTGGTGAATCATGAAAGAAGTGTAAACTAATCACTTGGGTGCTCATTTTTCTCACCAAGGTGAAGGCCATCCTTGGGAACTGTGTTTCTTTCTCCAAAACAGAAGTGCTATAAGATTTTTTAAAAGTTTCTAATGCTTATGAGAAGGCAATAAGAGATATTCTATGACATTTAGGTATCTGAAAATTATGAAAGTCATAAGCTAGACAGAATTAGACATTGTGAGGGTGGCCAAAAAATTCTCAAAATGCAACCTGGCTAAGAACATCACTGTTACCTTAAACTCACCTTCCTTTTTCATATTTATTGCTTCACTTCTCTTTCTCCAGACAAATACCTATTATTTATTTGTATGAAAATAAATACAATTCACAAGATAAAACTATAGAGCTGTTCCACTGTATCTGTGCATAGAGGAGGGAGAACAAATTTTATTACATGTCTCCATATTTATTGATTTATTTTGGTTAAAGAACAACATGACTGCCATGACAAGGCTATATTTTAGAGAGAGGAGAACAAATGGAATAGGAAATTAAGTTCCTCATGTTCTGGAAGGGAAATTGAATAAAAAAGCAGTTGTTAAACATTTTGGATGACTTGCTGAAAGATTAATAAATTATGGTATTGTGTTCAGAACTTACATTTGCCATCTAAATGTCTAAGTGGTTTTCCGGCTAGCAGCTTGGGGTGTGTTTGGAGAAAATAAACCATCTGACTTTTGGATGACTCAAACACATAAGATTTAAGCAACAAAGGTATTATAGTCTTTGTCAGTACACTTCACACACTTCACTCTTCTTCTCTCTAATAGACACAAGCTGCAGATTACATCTTACGCTTTATTATTAATCTGCTTTGTCCTCTTTACATCACTAAGCCGTAAGTCGGAAATGCTTGTTATATCTGGAAGAAGACTATGTTCCAAGTTATTTTTAGTCTTTTGATATGTAAGGACATCATTCATTTAAACTAAGTATTTTATCGTAGAGCTTGGCACATCAGTTAGGATTGGTGCTGGGGTGAGGCTGGTAATTTTGCTTGTTATTAAAGTTGCCCAACACTTCCCATTATAAAGCCTGTTTTCAGCTGCATATCACTTTGCCAAACCTTAAATGTTTGGGCTGAAATTTTCCATGCCAGGTGTCTGCCTCAGGCGGAAATATTTCAGGAAGTTTCATCCAAAATGGTACAGCTGTTTCTGAGAATGAGGTTAAAGAATATCTGTTGTTTAGCTATGTTGAAAAAATACTGGTGACCTTTTCCTGGAGAAGTTCAAGTGTTTATAAGCATAGAACAGAAGTTTGAAGTTTGGGGTGACAGGAAAGTGGAGAGGGGGAAGCTGCCTTTCTGTCAGTGACATATGTCTGTGTTGAAATGTCCAAACTTTAAAACTTTCAAAAGTTCCCTTTTTTAATATATTCAGCTGGGACTTGTAGGCTTAGGGTCTTTGGCTCTAATGTCTGCAGAAGTCCCTTCACTTGTTTTCTTTTCTACTTTTCAGGTGACTCTTCTGGACTAAAACCACCCAGGAAACATTAGGGAAACTGATTTATGCAGCACTTAGACTACATCAAGTAGAGCCTAAATTCAGACATTATGGTTCTGTGAAAGTGAGGTCTTACAGAATCATAGAATGGTCCAGGCTGGAAGGGACCTCTAGGGTCATCTAGTCCGACCTACCCACAGTCAACAGGGACACACCCAATTAGACCAGGTTGCCCAGGGCCTCGTCGAGCCTCACTTTGAATACCTCAGTGAAGGGGCCTCAACCACCTCCCTGGGCAACCTGTTCCAGTGTTCCACCACCATCATCGTAAAGAATCTATTCCTAATATCCAGTCTAAATCTGCTCTTCTCCAGCTTGAAGCCATTGCCCCTCATCCTGTTACTGCAAGCCTTTGTAAACAGATTCTCTCCAGCCTTCCTGGCCCCCTTCAGGTAGAGAAGGCTGCTATTAGGTCTCCCTGAAGCCTGCTATTCTCCATGCTGAACAACCTTTCATGGTCTTCACTAGGTATGACGCTCATTACACCTTTTGCTCACCCAAATATGCATGTGCTTTCCCAAGGGAGCTTTGAAGCAAACTAAAATTACAGTGGAAGAGCTGGTCTTCTTGGTGACTGTTTGTTTCTTCCATCCATTTTAGGTGTGCACATGGGAAGCGACACCACTGGTAACTTGAACATGAGGAGTAAGAGCAGTCTGAGGTTGTCTGCTGACACCAAGTTGCACACTGTCCAAGCAGGGAGAACAGACCTGGCAAGGAGTCTAGGTGTGAAAAACAGAATGAAAGGGTCTGGGATCTGATATGGGGACTGGAAACCAGTCAAAAGGAACAAGCAATGCAAGCAGAACTAAAGAAGACAGAAACATGTGGCAAAACTGGGGAAAAAACACAAGTCAAAAAAAAAGGAAGAAACTAATTAAAAGGAAACAGAATGGGATAAAAGAGGAAAAAGAAGCTCACTGGAGGGAAGGAGTTAGAGGGAGAGCTGAAAAACTCATGCTGAACTTGGAGTACTCATCCTAAACATGAAGAACAGTAAGACAGATGAGTGACAGAGATGAAGTATAAAGACAGACTCAGACTCAAAAGGGATCTTGGACCAGGTGCCAAAAGCAGGAGGGTGGCTGAAAGACCTGACAAAGGGATCAGACTTGGGAGGATTGGGTAGAAAATGTTGTAAGTGCTCAGCAGTGTTTTCCCTAGAACCTGCAGCTGGACCAATGACTACTGTGTGTGATAGTAAAATTCAAAAGGCCAGGACATGGGCTCAAGCACCATCGCACAACGAAGCTACTTAATCAGTAGTAATTACATTCCCTGACATAGTTTTGGTTTAAATACCAGTCTCCTAGACTGTTCCCAGCCATAGTTTAGGGATAGCACAAGCCACAGATTGCTCACAGTTTTTGCTTCAGATGAAGGCAACATTCAGAGAAGTAAAAAACTATTAGCTACCTGGGTGTAAATTGTGCTGTGCCGCATGCTCAGGTCCAGAGAATGGGCCTTGGTTCACATTATTTACTAGTATAGACACTGCCTAAGGCTATAACTGTACAGTTAAATGAAAAAGGGCTAGGGAATGACTCAGGTACTGAACTGCTGATTGTTAATACAGATTAAGAGCTAGCTCACTCACAGTCTCAGTTTTGGACAACTAAAACGAAAAAAAATATACTTTAGAAGAAGTTTTGGTAGTATGAATGAATGTGAGCTGCTTGATGTCACTTGGCCTAGGGGACAAGTCAGAGGGGTCTTTTTCTTAGTGGCATTTATAGACAGCTTGATAGAGAGACAGAAATCAAACACTTCTGGAAATTAATCCACTGTAGAGAAAAAGAAAGATGACTGAAACTGAAGTTACCAAGACTGTCAAAATGTACAAAAAAAAAAAAAAAGGAATTATTGTTTTAACAGAGTTAAATTCATGCTTCTGTTTTGGCTAACAAGTTGGATTAATAAGGAAAAAGCTTATGAAATAAAGGACTAAAACCACAGTGTGCATTTTAACTGACAGAATCCAAGCAGACAATTTTTGCTAGAAATAGAGGGAATCAAGGCATGTATCAACAGGTATTGTGCAGTGACGAAGTATCCCTTCAGCTGCCCTTGACACCAAACTACAAGTGACATATTGCCGTCTCTGATTTTATGAATTGCAACTTTAAAATATAGCTAGGGATATCAACACCTGCTTAGCTGATCTTGTATTAAATGCAGGCAGAAGCTGTCAGGATTTCATTTCAGTGTAGGCAGGCCTATGCAGGAACCGAGGAGTGGCCCTTGCAAGCTTTAACAGCATACTAAATCAGTGTGGAAAACTTTCAGCCCACACTCCTCTTTTTGCCCACTGATATGAAGTCGTTTGGCAGATGAAAGCTAATATTAGAGGATGAATACTGATGGTTTTTTTGGTAGATCAGATCTCACAGACCTGGATAAAAAATATATACAGTGTGCTCCTGAAAGCACAGGTACAGAAAAGAATGCCATAGGGCATAGAGGAAATGATACATGTCAATACAAATAACTATCACTCTGGGTGAAATTCCAGACCATGAACTTCATTAGCTTGGTGGTAGCTTGCCAGATTGCGAATCCCACCAACAGAAAATGTAAAAAAATAAACCAGAGGATTTAGTCGCTCTCCACTGAGCTTCTCCTCATTTTCAACTATTCCTTTATACCACTGTTAACGCACATATTTTCATCGTCATTCTGAGCAGTTATTGTGAAGTCTCAGCTTATATAATAGGCCAAATGCACAATTTTCTGCAGATTTCAGCTATTTTCCACAGAAACTAATGATAAATTTAAGACAGCTACTAGCTCAGATCACTCAATCTCAGTCAAACACTACAGAAAAACATCTTTCAGTTACCACTTGCAAACTAACACTAGACTTCATTCATATATGTAAATACAAAGCTATATACACCATAATTTATGAAAGCCACACTAAACCTAGAATAACCTCTAAAATACATATGCACATAGTTGAAACTCAGTGGGAGTTAAGGCTACACACTTACCACCTCACGGGGAGGGTAGATACTGCCTCTAGGAAGGTCAGAGGGCGAAAAGAAAGTCATAGAGGTTGAGAAAAGGAACACATGAGTGCTCTTTAGAGCACATGAGTCAACTCCTTGCTTTCCATAGCTCGCACTAGCAAGATAAGCAGACTAGGAACCGGTACACTAAACTAACCACATATCACATGGTGATAATGTAACTGCTTGCAAGTTCTCTTTGCCATAGACTCATAATAGATTCTTCATAACAATCACAAAGCAAATCTGTAACTTACTCAATACTTACAGCCATTAGGTCTAGGCTACTGAGAGTGTCATGGGGAAATGAGGGACATTAAGAGAGACAACCCAGTGGGGGCTGCAAGAAATAAGAAATGTTGAAAGTCAGGCCATTTACTGAAGACAAAAAGGACCTTGTAGTTCATCAGGCTTGTTTTCCTGCTGCTGTAGACAGCCATATCACAGGATCTCCCTCATAAACTTATGAAGCTGTATTTAAGAAAGTGTTGGCTTGTTTGTTTAATCTTTTTTGGAGCCTCAGTATTCCAGCAGTTAAAAACTTTCTTCTCATTTGCACATACTCCTAGCTTTTTTACAAGCATCTGGTTTTTATGCCAACTTTGTCCCTTACCATAGCTTATTCCTTTTCTGTCATTAAGTTTTTAACATGTTTAGAGACAGCAATCAAATCCTCATCACCAGTAAGCGAGGTATCATGCCCATTTTGTTTTTTCTCAGAAGACAGATTCTGCATTTCCCTAGACATCCTGTCTTTCCTGCTTCCTTCTTGTTTTAGCTTAACGCATTTTTAAACATATGGGTGGTCAAAACTGTAAATAATGTGAAGTAGGCCTCATCAAAGCTTCATCTGAGTCCTTGTACCTCTAATATATTCTGTGTCACATACCTTTTTCAGTACTGAATCACATCGCTGTGATTAATTAGCACATCCTGTCTTCCCTCTTGGGAAGGTATCTTGCAGAAGGTAACAGGAATTCTTAGAATCTTCTTCCTCCAACTTTGTCAGTCTGTCTGCTCTTCCTATATCTTTTACCTGTGTTAGCTGTTGAATTTACACAATTCTATCTCAGCCTTTTCTAATAGTTTCTCAATATCTAGTTATGGATTGAAACATTTCACTCCAAGCTGTTAATATTGAACTTAATAGTCAAACAATATTTTAATATACTCTTTATGGAACAGTGCAAGACATTAAGGAGCTTCTCCACAGCTTGCTGATGATAATGGAAAGATTGCTTCCTGACTTCAATGGTCACTGAGGTCAGCTACACAAGACTAAAAGAAAATTATTTCAGAAACTGTACTTGATAGTTCTAAGTAGGTCAGCCAAACCACAGAATAGCCTATGATCCTCTGCTGTTTGACTGATGGAATGTGCCATGTATTTGTACTGACTGTATCAACATATACAACAGGAAAAAAAACAACCACCAAACTTTAGAAACATTTCATTACATCTTATATGTGAATATCACACTCAGACACTGCAGCACAACATAAAATAGAGTACACCAGTCTAACACTGAATCCCAGAATCACAAAATCACAGAATAGCTGAGATTGTAAGGGACCTTTGGAGGTCATCTAGTCCAAGTCCCCTGCTCAAGCAGAGCTGCTTGCAACCAGTTCCCCAGAACCAGGTCTACATAGTTTTTGAATATTTCCAAGGATGGAGACTCCACAACACCTCTTGTAACCTGTGACAGTGCTTGGTGTACTGTAACATCTTCAAGGATCTCAGTATATTGTTATGACACGTCTTCAGAAACTCTTCTTCTCTCAGGTTTTTCAAAAAAAGGGAATCACATCTTTCCAGTTGTTCTGTATTTACGCAGCATGTCAATGCACAGTCCTAGAAAAGATTGCTGATGGGTTTGGTTTGGGGGTTCTTTGTCTTTTCTTAGCCTTTGGACACATTATTAGGTATCACTGAATTAGCAATGAAACTGAACTTATTCATCATTAAAGAGCTTTAAATGCCTTAATGTTCTCATACCATTCTTTTTCTTCTTCTGTATAGCAACTCCAAACAAGTAGCAAGTTACATCAGTCTTAATTACCTGATTCAAACCTGCTAGTACATTCTGAACATCTGCTTTCTTCTCAGCTAAAATAAGAGAGGTGATGAACAAGGGCAGTTCTTCCAGCCCCCTAATGGCACTGTAGCTGTCTAAAGCTTCCCAGGATTGCTTCTCTGTAACTGAAGTCTGCAAAATAATCTTATTGGTATAATGTAAATCCTCTGACCAAAAATGGGAATCAGATAGCTCCAATGAGATACTATTATTTGCCTCTGAGAGACAAAATTTGTATTTAAGACTTAATATAACCAGTAGATATCTGAGATTATCACTAAAAAATGTTGGTAGGTGTAAGTGATCATAAACTGCAACTTTTTCTTTTTTTTTTTTCACTCTGTGTTCCCTTTGAACAGAAAAGCTAAAAGAAGTAGATCTTGGTAATTACTTCGGTATGAAGCTTCCAAAGAGAACCCAGAAATGAGTGAATTTGCAATGATAGTCTTCTTCTTCTTGACCATTACTGTGGTGATGTTCCAATGGGAAAGCAACAGGAATCTGACAGTTTTTCTTCTTGACCATTACTGTGGTGATGTTCCAATGGGAAAGCAACGGGAATCTGACAGTTAAAGCTGACATTTTCTGAGCTAGGAAAAGAACTGGAGACTTTGAAAAAACTTGAGAAATCTACGCTATCACTCTATCCTGTATTTCTCTGCAGAAACTAGAGTGCCTTAGCTATGCTGTCTCTAAGCTACTTAGTATCATCTAGAGCTTTTTTTTGTTTTTTTTTCTTTTGGAAGTTTGGAGACCTTTCTTTTTTTGTTGTTGGCTGGTTGGCTTTTGCTAACATCTAGTTGCAGTCTGTCTGCTTGCATTTCTTCTGTGTACCAAACTAGTGAGCTATGCTACCCAGAAGTAACCACCATGTTCCTTTGGAGCTACAGAAACTCTCGGCCTTACTACCTTTTGGCGATAAACACAGCAGTAATCACTCTATTCTTCATCCAAGAGACAGGAGTGGGGATGAAAAAGGTATTTGAAATGTAACATTATTAATACAGAATTAATTGTATAAAATTGTATAACACAGTGCAACATAATAATAAAGCAAAACAATATCTAAAGAATAAGATTAATCCATTCTACTTCCTGCAGTTTACATATGATCAGACTTATTTTCAAACTGGGTAAAAACATCATTCTTCGGGTTCAATCCCATATGCCAAATTTCAGTCCGGAATTATTTTTTTACAACTAAGTTATAAATCCCTGAAAACAGGGGAACATAATGGAAATACTGACTACAATATCATAAATAAAAGCCTTCCTCTGAAGGATTTCCAAGATTTCCAGTTCATAAAAAGTTTAATGTTTCAATTGAGACTTACACCAAACTTCAAATAGTGACACACTACAAATGATAGTAAGCAGTACAAATAAAGTAAATTTACTCATGACACATTGCTGGTAACTGTTCATGTCCCAGAAGTGAAAAACACCAAGCTAAAAGGCAGCATGATAGCCCGTATCCTGTAAAACCACACGTTTATTTCCAACTAGGCTTTACTTATAGCCGGAACTCAACCAATGCCATACTCTTTCCAGTAAGAGTTGTAAAATAAATAGTACATTTTTTACATCGCTGTTCTTTATGTGCAGAGATCATTTTACATTTCATTTTTGTTTCTCCCACAAGATAATGTTGTAAACATTTATCCTTGAATGCAAACCTTTTTTTTTTTTTTTCCTTAGGATTAACCCGCTGAAACAGCTGTTCCATTTGTACTTTCCCACTTTCCTGTTTCAAAAGCTATACTAACTGAACAAATATAGACACTGCATGGGCAAATTCATATACTTGTTTCTGTTCTGGAAGTGCTGACTTCTCTGAGGTTAAGTAGGGTGTATGACTGAATCACTAGAAACAGTTTTCTGAATATTTTACTTTTCGGTCATTAGTGCAAGACAGGCTTTAATCATTAGCATGCAGATGTCACTAGTACTTATTGATTTTCAGTGGTGTGTGGTTACATTTTTGTTAATAGGACCATTTTTTTGGTGAGGTCTAAATGAATGGGCTCATATCTTTTGAACCTTTTCTGTTGGCCTTGTATGGAGAAGACCATGATTTGTTACTCTTCGTATTGCACTCTGCTACACTTACAAATACCATACTACATTTGGTTAAAATAGTCCAACTAAAGGAAAATTAATAGAAAGTGGTTTCTTAATGATTTGCAGCTTTGGACTGGGAAACAAAAAAATCTGAACTCTTCTGTCTTGCCAAGACAGTGCTCAAATTTTTCTGTCTTAACAATAAGGCTTCTCTAAGATTTCAGCAGAGTAAAGGCAGACCACAGGCCAGCTCCCCATACTTCTTTCTCTTTCTTCAGGCACTCACTGGGGAAAGATAACCAGTTAATTTGGAAGACCTATTCTTGGCCACTGGCAAGAGAGAAAATCCAGGGCAATGAAACTCTAACCAGGATCACTTCGGTTAAATATCTAAGACAGGCGGAGTGACCTTGGGCCTTGAACAAGAGCTAGCTGAACTCAAGTGTACAATTAGTGAGGCACTGGACAAGCTTCCGAGGAGTGTCCCAACATTAAGAATATCCTTCAACTCAGTGATTAAGACAAACTGCTGGAATGCCACTCTGCCCTATTGGCTTCTCATCGATCTACTTTTCTCTATTCCTGTTTCACTTCCTCACAGACGTTCATCCTGTCACGGCCTTTGTGAGAAAAACAGCAATCCTTATGCTGAAAGATATTTCAAAACAGCATATTTGGAAATGAAATTAAGTTGTCTGAATAGAAATGCAATGTACTTGTGGTCAACTGGAAATGCCTTTTTCCGTTTTTTACCGCTTTGTGTTTAAAAATTAAATGTAACTATTCTTCCCTTGAGATGCATAATGATACTTTATTGCCATTTATCAGTACCTTCAAGCAGTTTACAGAAATCAGCATTTTGAGATATGCAGGTAAGATTTTCAGAGTTCTGGCAGATGATCTTTTATGTTCGTGGTTAGAGGAGTTACTGCCCTATGTTTCCAGCTTTGCCATCTCTCCTAAATCATCATCAATATTACAGAACGACAGAACAGAATATGTATCTGTGTCTCAACTGCCACCTTTTACAGTCCAGTTTATTAATGACCACCTACCTTCATAGGAAATTAATCTAATATTCTGGTCTGCAAACTATGGTTATATCCCATCCTTTCCTACCTACTATTGGGGAATTAAACCTTTGAAAAAGGCATCTGGGCACTGCAAAGCTTTAACCTACCACAGCTAAATCTGCCAGTACTTATCTGTCAGAGCACACATTGAGTTTAATGGGTTTTGTATTTGCCCTTAAATAAAGAAACTATAGTACAAGGAATTTAATTGATCTATCTGAGGTCACACTAGCTGAGCGACAGAACTGGTGTGAAACAAAGGAGGACAAATTGGCAGAATAAGAAAAAGCAAAGGCAGTAGATAAGCAACAGTTTAGTTTCCAGCTATATGAAGAGAGCTTTTGCTAAGCTATATCATTTTGAATTGACTTGGTTAAACTTTTTTTCCTTTTTTTTTTTTTTTTAATACACACAGAAGCTAAAGTTTACCCCTTAGTTAGCAGTATCATTAACAATGTCATTGAAGTTATCCATACCTATAGATCCCCTTTTTCCAAATACAGAGAAGTTACATGTACTAGTAGGGAAAGGGTAAAAATCACAGCTGATTTTGGCCAAAGCAGAAACTCCTAACTGAAAGCTGAAGCACTGAAGCCTGCTCTTTCACAAAGATTTATCTTCTGCAACAACAGCAAAATCCTTACTTTTAGCCCTACATCCCTCTCAAGTCATTTGTAGAGCAAACATACCTCACTCTCTGATAAAATTATTTGCATTCAAATATTCTTATTTTATTCTAAATTAAGCTGTATGCTGCTGATTATTTAAAAAAAAAATTCTTCCTCCACCATGTAAATAGATCAAAGCAAACGTTCACATATATATATAAATGACCATAGGGTTTCTTTTTCTCTAGCTGATCTTTTCTTCCTATGTGGATCTGAAGTCTTGCCTCTGAGAATAAAACTTATTAGCAACCCTAAAGTAAAAAAAGACAGGATATTTTTCAGCAAGAGCCTCCTCTTTGCCAAATATCCCAGAGTTTGTCTCCAAGGACTTTAAGAGAAAGGAAAGAATGAAGAAAGGAAACCATAAAGCATGCATTACTGCTATCATCTAATTGCTGAATGAATAGCACGGTTGTTTAGTCTGATTGCACTAAGCTAGTTATCCATTGCAAGCTTCATTGACAAAAAGGGAATCTACACAAATTATAGGGAAATTCAAGCACTAAAGGAATGTTTTGGTTCAGAGGTTTGCAATGACTATTGGCTTTGGTTCCTGGCACAGTTTGCCTTTGCCATATGAACTCTGCTGGGCTGGGTCAGCCCAAAGCTTTCCAAAAAGCCTGAGAAGAGGACAGACTTCCTTGTCATCTGTACCCCATAAATAAATTAAAGTGATGTTCTCCAGTTAGAGTTTGTTTCTTGGCAGGCTAATCTGCAATCAGAGAAAGAAAAGTCTTTCATTTGTGGACTCCAACTAAAGGAAGGAAGCTTTTGTATGTGGATTCACCAGAGACCAAAATATTAAAAAGTGGAAGTGGAAAAACATATGTTGTAGTCCCCTGAAAAGTGGATCAAAAAAGTGCTTTAGAGACAATCCCTCAATTGATGATGTTGAAAAGCAAAGCCTTCCTTTACAAGGAACAAGCAAAGGAGTTTCACCACCACCACCACTCTATTACAGCACAAGAACAGGTTTTCAGACACTTCTTTTCTTCTAACTCATACCCTTTATACAGAAATTGAAAAAAAATAAAGTAATGAAACAAGCTTGATATGTCAGGTTCCAGTGGGCTTATATTTCTCCCTTTTCATATCACAGAATCACAGAATTACAGAATGATATGGGGTTGGAAGGGATCTCTGGAGATCATCTAGTTCAACCCCCCTGCCAAAGCAGGTCCACCTCGAGCAGATTACACAGGAACATGTCCAGGCGACTTTGCAGACCCTGGCACATCTGTCCAGGGTTGCAGAACGTATGTACAAGTATGTAGCATGAGAAGGGTATGGATCCCAGTTCTCTGCTATTTGTATGACATCACAACCCAGAAGTAACTGTATCAAGCATAAGCAGTGATAGGAGCATATTCAGTGTAGCCTTCTGAATACTTTATTTCAGTCACAGAAAACACTGGAGCACAGAAGCTACATTTGTCACCTTGCAGCCTACTGAAAAGTTCTGCCTCCATCCATGTTACTACTTGCATTCACGCTCTTGTCCTTCACATCCTCAGTCCATTGCTGTCCTAGTTTGAGGTAAAACAGAACCAGTTTTCTGTTTTACAGTTTTGCTTTTTCAGCTGGGCCTCTTCTAACTAATTAAAGTCTGAAATTAACAGCATATTGTTCAGAAAACTGTGCATTCTCACAGTCATAGGACCTGATTATACCAAGGAATGGTCTGCAGAGAGGCCCTTGCTTATACTTATTGCTGTAACAACCAAGGTCAGGTAATTTCATTATTTGCCCCATTGGAGGGTCAGAAGCAGAAAAGCATAGAGGGGTCACACCTGTACGGAAGAACGGACAGGACAGGTGACCCAAAACTGACCAGATGGAGTATTCCATCCCATCTGCATCATGCTTAGTATAAAAGCTGAGGGATCAAAAGGTCAGTTCTTCTTCCTTCCATGGACGATGTCTGAGGAGGACCCTGTCTGTTCATCTGCCTCTGATCCCGATCCAGCTCCTGTCAATCACAGAGTCCAGTCTGGGACTTTTCCTGATGCATGCTGGTGACATGATCATCATCCTGGGAGCTTGATACAGTTTTGTATATATTGTATCTATTTCATTATTTTTTTCCTTTTATTTGCTTTAATTTTAGTATTAATACTTCATTAAAGTAGTTTAGTTCATTCTAAACTCATAAATCTCCTTATTCCCTTCCTCTCCTTTCTTTTTTGGGGGAGGAAGGGCCATCTGTCAGCCCAGTTTTGGTAATTTTGGATGAAACCATGACAATTGATCTCAAATTTTCTTGCACTTTTTGCTTGACTAAAGTGAACTTTCAGTAGCTATTAGTTCTGTAGTTAAATCACTGTGAAACCATAAAGACATCTCAACATTTTCTTCACTGAATGATTAAGAAATAAAAATGAGAGCAGGAAAACAGTAAGGGGTTGCAATTAAAGACAATCCTAGAGGGATTTCTATGAGTCTCTGACCTTTCTAGAAATCATAAACGCTCCACTCCCAGGTCACATTTCCCTGGTTTGGGGATTTCCGGTGCCTGGCACAGCTGATATGGGGACCTGCTGTCCAGGTGGGAGGTGAAATGGGGACTTAATGAGTCACACAAAACAAATAACAGAGAAGTTTAATGGTTATTGAATTCTAATGCCAAGACAGTCTTTTGCTAGTATGACTTCCTCTGTTTGGAAAATGGGTTTCAGCTTTGCTAATGAAAGAGCTGTTTAGCTGCAACTCCAGCAGCCCTTTGCGAGTATAGCCATATCAGCCACACCAATAAGGCATTCTAAACATCAGGAAACTTTGAGATCTGTTGCTCAGACTGCTATAATATACACCTACGGGTAAGAATTATTTGAATATGAGCTACATCTTATTTGGAAGTGTTTTATTATCTCAAATTTGGAGCCTCTTTAAACTACATTATAAAATGCATTACAGAAAGCTGAGAATTAGATCAAATTAAGCTAAATTAAGATCCTATTAAATTTAATTTAATGGAAAATGGACTGCTGACTTTAGTGAGACCTCAGTGAGACCACAGATGTCTCACTTTCTTTCCAAATTCTATTGTTTAAAAAAAAAAAAATTACTATTTCTCTTTCTTCCCACAAACCAGAAATAACAATCAAAGTATAATGATTATATCCAGGAACTGACTCTATGAACGTAATGAATATAAAACTATAAAATTTTACTATCCTAAGTTCTTGTTTGCTGCCATTTGCAGGTATATCCATGTCAGTTCTCCTTTCTATCTCCTGTTGAGACAATTGAGACAAATTTTAAACCTTTATACATGCCAGAATCTTTCAATGTAAATTGTTTGCCTTTGAAAAAACATTTTATTCATTTAAACAAAGTTTCAATGGGATAGGAAAGCATGGTTGTGTGAAGGGCTAGGTATTGAAAATGAAAGCAATTAGCTGTAGGTATTGTCCTTCATTATATCTTATAGAGCACCAAGCACATATTCTGCACTTAACTAGGAAGAAATAATAATTAATCTTGAGTTTTTGGCAAGATACAAACTAGACAAGAGCTTAATGCATTTGAACTACTGCTCCTCATTCGTGGAACAGGAAATTGGATTTCTGCTTCTCATGTGGAGAGGATCTTAAATAAACTCTGGCCAAAGCTGTGGAGTCAATAATACTTCTCAAGGAATTAAAAGTCATGCTGATGACGCTAATGTTTTCAAGACAAGGTTCTGATGCAGACATTCATGGTTAGGGTATATCTCCTGAGCCACACGACACTGTTTCCTCACATGTCTACTCTTACTGCAGTTACCTAACTTCATCCCTCAGCAATTTGGGGTTAGTAACTTCTTTAATATGTCCTGGTTTGTGAACCCACAGGTTTGGGGGTGAAGGAAATGATGTTTTTTCTGGTTTTCTGTGGCACTTAGCTGAGCCCTGGGTGCCACTGTGTACAATCTTCATGAGAAGGTGCTTTATACTTTTGTGTATGAGACACCTCTCAGGCTCAAAATCACTTGTGCTTTCAACTCTCCCCTGGATCCTGCCAAAACTCTCTTACTCTAAATTCTTTACCCAGTACTGTACTGCAGGGTTTCACTGAAGGCTAATTTCACCTTCCTATGGGAGACAGTGAGAAACACAGTACTTTGCATACAAGGTGGCAAAGGAATGACTTTTTTCTTAACACTGACAAACTGTTTGCCAAAAGAAAAGAGAGGCAGAAAAATGTGTGTCTCTGGAGGGAGCAAGAGGTAGGGCCGTGGGGAATTCCATCCCCTCCTTTCTCCTACTTTGTTTCCTGAGCCTTCTCCCTCCTCAACCTCCTGTTTATCTGAAAATGCCATAAAGGAACA
This sequence comes from Nycticryphes semicollaris, assembly GCA_013400055.1. Lineage (NCBI taxonomy): Eukaryota > Metazoa > Chordata > Aves > Charadriiformes > Rostratulidae > Nycticryphes > Nycticryphes semicollaris. Next base: position 199,096 of record VXBJ01003451.1, read on the forward strand.
AACAAACAAACAAAAAAACAAACATTAAGACTAATAATTAAAGGCTACTAGATCTGCACACGGTGATGGGAAAAATCATTGCCTCAGCACTATGTTTTCTGTACCAGTCTGACTCAACAATATCCCTCAGCTTCAAGTTTTTCCTCTGTATGCTTGCATTCTCATGTTAATGGTAACTAAAATGCTTCTCAGAGTAGTCAAAGTAGATCAGTAGCACAACCAATACAGTAGAAGAACACACCACTTCAATCTCTACCAGGTTTTCATGAAAAAATAACTTTTTTATGCTGACACATGAAAACGTGCTTTGATCCAATACTAGGAATATCACCCCTCATATATGTTTTTACACACAAATATCCTTTTCAGTAAATCCATTTGCTGTTCAAATTTACCTGAAGAGCCTTAGTTATTACTCTGTAGTATACCATATTTCTCAACTTTCCTGGACAAAAATGAACAATTACAGAGTACATACAGATCACAAGCATATTCAGTATTCTCAGAAAAGGTTTATAATTGCTGTTGGAGCAACAGAAAGGAATGTAACGCTGACAATTTTTGTAGTTAGGTAAATTCCAGCCAAATTTATGAAATTTGTAATACAAAATTAAAAATCAATAAATTTAATTTGATCCTTACCAAGTTTTCAGAGATCTTTTGCTTCTGCTTAAGTTTGAAAATTAAAGAAAAAGACTTATAAGGTTAACGTATCTTTTACCTAATTGTATCCATTCATCTCTGTTATAAAGATACCTAAAAATTTGTTTGAGGCTTAGAACAAAAGAAAAAAATTAACATCACTTAAAAACATCCAAAAAGCTGGAACATTTCTCTCTCAAAGGCTAGAGCCCTAATTTCCACTCTCTCCTTCTGAGGAGCAATGTGACATGGGCACATGAACTTATTTCTGGTGTCTCCAGTTTCCACGCATTTAGTGTTAGCCAGTTTTAGACTCCTTATTATTCTCATTTAAATTCAACTACCAGATGTGAACTTCAAGTCTGTTCTTTATTCTTGTCAGCACTTGTACTCCTACCCAAAAAAAAATGTATCCAGGAGCACATTCATCCAAGATGCTACTTCGCATTTTGCAAATGGAAATTATTCCATGCTGATAGGAAAATAGGTATTTTTCATGCCCCAAACGAGAAGAACTTCCAACTCTAACCATTCTATGATTCTATATCTAACTGATTCTGCCCTCGGTTTTGAGCCTGGGCATAACAAAGACAATATAAATTTAGCACATAGCTGAATAATTAATTGTTGGAAAACAATTCATTGTAAATACTTTAGTATTTATAGCCACTATGAAACAATGAAGATAACATCTGAGAAGGCTCCAAGTAAAGCAGGAAGACGTTGCAAAGGATGTGCCATTGTCATTTTTAATAAAGCTTCTGTCTGACTGCAGCACAAGGTACAGAGATTAATATCAGCTGTGTCCCTGGAGGGAAGAGACAATGCAGAGTTATAGCAAGAAGAGTGACACACCCTTCTGAGATAGCGTATGTGGAAGATGAAGCATCCTTCATGGTTTGATCAGTTTCATTTGCACATATGTCAAGACAAAAAATATCTTTGCTATTCATTTACAAAAACTTTGCACAGCATGTCTGTAATTCTGTATGGACTCCAGGCACCAATCTTTTGGCTGGGCTGTATGTACCCAGCTCAGAAGAAATGCTTTTGTTTCTTGTGCACTAACACCATAGGCTTGCATTGTGGCTTTGTTAATGAAGGTAAAAACACTCTTCCACAGAGACATGACAGATGATAAATTTTGAGTAACTTTCAGTCCCTCCATTAAAGAATGCTGTTATAGAACAAAACAACAACAACAATAATAAATAAACCAAAAATAGCAAGACTGATGAGTATCTCTTCCTGATTTTCCAAAAAGGGAAGATTCAGTGAAACTAAACCAGATGACAAAACCATTACTATTTCTGAGAATAAACTGTAATCCTGCTCCAATATGTAGAAGTGGAAATTGCTGTTGCTGTGAGTATACATTTTTTTACTCTCCATAAACAACCCTTAGAGCAGAACAGGATATAAGAACACCCATCCTCTGGTGAGTATGTTAAATCAGCATTGCTGGTTTTTTGCTCTAGATCAATAAATCTTAAATTATCTAGACAAAAAAAAAATACAATGGGGAGGCTGGGAAAGAGCTCTTCGGGGTGGAAGCTTCTTAAGCCAACTCAGAGCAGCCAGAATAGAACAACTCACTGTTCTTTAGTGAATCCTCCAAGGTCACCCATGCTCCATCTGTAGTTTTAAAACGAGGAGAGATGAGGACTGATCTCTTGCCTTAATGACACTGATGGACTCACACTCACATTTACTGGGCATCATCCTTTCTATACCACATGTCTTGTAAAAAGTTAGTCGGCGTAGTCTGGAACAGAGCCAGAGAATGAGTGTAGACAGTCAATAGGATATTATTGTCACGGACTAACTGCTCTGAACATGTAATAATAATGATTGCAAACAAGTAGGAACTAATAATTTGCAGTGTCTCTTGTTTATGAATATCTATCCAATAAAGTCATATTTCAAAGACTAAAACTGGCCTGATTTATCATTCACTCTTCTAAACATTCCTATCACAGTGACTCCTAATTCCCTAAAATATAAATATTTATGCATAAATACATACGTACTTACATACATATGTTGAGTCACAACAAAGGCTTCAGTGCATTAACTTTCTCTTTGGCCATCCTTTGTTTAGCTGCATAGATATAACATTTGTTCTTGTGAAAGTGCATGCAAAAGATGATGTATGGCACAAAAATTGACAATACCTAAATGGCAGAAAGCTGTGAAAGGACTAATAAAATAAATGGGCTTACAGAAATACACTGTATGTGCCTCACTCTACACATTATAAAGTGTATTATACTTTAGGTGTTATTTCAGTTTTTCTACTGCAACATACCTTCTCTTCCCACCTCTCTTATCCTTAAGTTCTTATAAATTATAGAAAACATACATATCTATGGCTTATGTGACATTCAAGCAAGAATTACTACACCAAAACACTTAAGCAGGGTGACAGGGACAGTGTCTCACAAGACAGGATCTAGGAAAATCCTAGTATGTTGTCTTATGCTGTTCCCCTACCCCAGTATCTCCTTCCGCATAAGTTACCAGTTATTATCATCAATTATCTTGCTTTCACTATGCTTCCAAAGTTCCCATTCCTGTGGTTCCTCCTCCTTACTGTACCCTGCGATCCTCCTGTGGCTGGATCCTCTCCTCCCTCCTCTCCTGCACTTTTCCAAGTCTCCCTCATCTCCCTGCTCCCTACACCCACCCCTAGCCCAGCCAGTTCTTTAATCCTTTCTTTTCCCACTCTCAGCCTTTAATTGACCTTCCTAAAGCAATCGCTGCCAGCCGCCACTTCTTCCCCTTTCCTCTCCTCCTCTGCCTGTTTTGTGCTGAGGCTGGTCAACCCGTGTGGAAGAGGAGGAGCAGGAGACAGCCTGTCTCCCTGCCAGGTGGCTGTGCAGAGGCACATGAGTGTGCAGCTCCCGTGGCTGCATGGGGGCTGGAAATCTGCTGAACACATGAGAAGCTGGCAGCAGCCAAGGAAGGAGCTGATCCAAAAGGAAGACCAAATGCAGACAGGAGCAGCGCACACCATTTGGAACACGCAATCCATCCAAGCATTGAAAAGCGGAGGGAGAAGGAACGGGCCCAAGCTTCTGCTAAGTCATCTTGCACAAAATATGTGTAAATCACTACCTGATCTGAGCAGTAGCAACTTGAAGCTGCTTTGCATTGAGTTCTCCCAACTCCAGGAGAAACAAGGTTCATGAAACAAGCATATGTATACTCTAATATATTGTGGTTAACAACTTCTTAAATTTTTCTCCTACCCATCACAGAAAACGACAATTTGTCATTTTTCTCTAACTGAAACATAACATGCCTAAGAGGATTGAGAGTCTGTTGTGAGGTTTATTTATTATTCTTTTTGATGGGAGGTGGTTTGAAATTAAATAACTTCCAACAAGCTCTCTTTCCTTTTGATTTGTTCTTATTTGGAGAAGTGGTGGAGGATAAAATTTGCATCAGTAGATTTTGTTTTGACAATAAAAGCTTTTTACCCAAAATGAGAAAGAGGGATGTTGGAAATTAAGATTAGTCCCACATGTGTGGACAGACCATACAGATATCAAGAACTATTCCTTACACAAAAGTAATAAATCAATGACCTAATTTGTTAGCTGGCACCCAGTCAAACCTCAGAGTCACCCAAGGTAGAAAAAATATAATCAACTTGCTGATTCTTAGCCAATCTTGCTTTGTTCTTCTTTCATTCAGAGGAAAGGCCTTTCAAAACACTTCATTTCTCTGCTACATGTATTCATATTCTCTTTTTATATTCATTTGGTTGGATAACAAAGAATGTTATGCTCAGCCATAGCAAAACATTTGTATAGACAAGCCCAGCAGGAGTTTCCATGTTGTGTTGTCAAGACTGCACAATGGCTGCCCTTTTTAAAAAAATTAACCTTATGCAGAAAAAAGTTCAGACTTTCAGAGAAATTAATATCTAGTGATATCAGCTGAACTGGAGGCTTTACATTGCATTGTAATGTTAACAGCTTGTAAAAACACTATTCTGAGATTGGAGGTACCTTCTGTGAATGGACATACCTGCACACAAACGTGCAGAACACAAGAATTTCCATCAGCTATTAATCCCAGTGTTATGCTTGTGAGAACTTCTTATATACTGTAAAGAAATAGTCTTAAGCATGTCACATCCCTCCACATATTTATCACTAGGTAATTAATTGTTTGACCTAGAAGACCAATTCAGTAAAATAAAGACACGAAAAAATTTCGGAAGTGTGTGATCCTGGAGAATATGACTCGCTGTGTAACACATAAGGGTTTCCCAATATGCCCTAAAAATTTTCTGAAAACAAGAAATTCAAAACCAAAAACAGTGGATAATATATACAGAAAGAAATTTTGACTGAAGTGGAACTCTTTCCCATGCAAGAATAGATTGGTCCTTCCGCTTATACAGAAAGTTAGAGATTTGTTATTGACTTCAAAGGAGCTTTGGTGGATTATTTGTCTGAAATAACTCTATGTGTTTACTACTCAAAAGCACTTGGAGCACCAAAAATTCTTCATAAAATTTACTGTTCTACTAACAACTGTCAGTATGAAACATTTTTTCTGCTGTCACAGATGCATATTAATTTCTGTTTAACATCTATATACTAAAATTAAAATAAACTATGCATGTTAGATAACATAACATCTGAAAAGCTCAGTAGAAAATAAGAGGAACAATGAACTGTTCAGAAAAGTAGCTCAGCCTTAGGCTAGGCATGACTGCAAGGGACAGGTGAGGTCCTACAGACACAGGGTACCAAAAATAAACAGATGCAGTTCAAAAAGAGTTTGAATGGATGGAGAAGATTTACCTTTTCCACAATAGATGAATATTCCTTCCTCTCTGAAAGCAAATATGCCTCATTTCAAACACAGAAATCCTAAAATTCTAAGGAGAGGCATTTTCCTAAAGCATCGTAAGGGTGGTAATACCTGTGAATATTTTCCACTATATCTGCCAGTGCCATGAATGAGTACACCAATAGGAAATTGTTGAGGACAGGTATTGATACCACATACATTTTCCCCTTCCCTAATGAACTATGGAAACCATTCTCTCCATTACCTGGCCTGCACTCATCAAGACATCAATATTTATGCTTCCCACATCAATATATAGTTTTCTTATGCCAAAGCATAGATTTCATTCCTTTAATTATAAGCTCATTGATTGCAAGAGCTTACTAGGCTACGTTCCAGGCCTTCACAAAGCACAATTATATGCATCAAAACACATGTTTTTCAACTGTTTTTAAAAAAAAAAAAAAAATATTTTAGTGTTTCAGATGTATGTTCTCTCTCTAAATCAAATTTATTTCATTGAAAACACAATTGGATACTGCCAAATTGCTATGCCTATGTTGAAGATTAAAGTTATTTTACGTTTCTAATGGAAATTATTAGCATGTAAGATAAAATGCATTCCTTCTGCACAAACTTTTACTGGCTAAACCAACCTAGAAAAAAAATCAGTTTCACCAGTATACAGACATGAAAAGGGTGCAGGAGGAGGAACTTTAACTCTGTTATGTCTGTGTTTGGTACAGATCTAAGTTTCAAACAAAGAAAATAAATCAATACCTAGGTAACAATTAAAAAAACCCAAAGCACAATGATGTTCATTTGAATAAAACAATAGATCATGGACATTTGGAACTTTGGATGTGCTGGCTGGAGGAAATAAAATGTAGTTCAGATGGGGATTTGGACAGGCTGGTTTTGAAGCTGACTTTTGATGAGGTGAAGTCACTGCGAAACAGAATCACCATGAAAGATTTTGCAGACTTTACTAGAAAAGCTTCATAAGACTGTAGGCCAACACAAACCCAATGGCAATGTCTAGGCTGGTAAATAAAAGAGGGCCAGAGACCAAAACAAAATGTGACACTGTTTTTTTGGAGGTGGTCCCTGGAACAAATTATCCCCAGAACTGTGCCACGTATTTACTCAGAAACAGTTGTTTGGAGAGGTCCTCCCAGAACCTCAGACAGAGCCAGCAATTAAGCAGTGCCTACACTGAAGGATCCAAAACTCTACTTCTCTCCCTGGCCTTCTTTTATTTAGCACACAATGACAATTTGTGCCTTTGACCTAAATATTGACAATGGTGGGAACTGATTATAATATCATATCATCACCAGGATAAATATAGTACACTCAAAAGAAGGATTTCTTTGAGTTTTCAGAGCCTAGAAGTCAAGATTATGTTGTAGACAGCTTTAGCTGTCATTTATTTTGGCCACTGTGACACAGCAAATTATGTGGTATGGCTCCACACCTAAAGCCAAGCTTTCCTGGAACTTTCTAGCCAAGCCTGATGAGTGTAAATTGCCCACTTTCAAACTGGACAAGCAAGCTCCATATTTGCCTATTTTGGTTTGAAAAAGTCCCCCACCGCATTAGCAAAGTATTTGAGGACATTTATAGAAGGATAATTAGACAGACACTCATTTCCTTACTCTTCTCCTGCTTCTTTTATTGCCTACCCCAGCAAAACAAACAAACAAACCAACCAACCAAAAAAAAAAAAAAACCAACAGGATTTTTACAATTATTCTGGACTGGCAACAGACAGAACCAAAGACATTTCCCTAATGCTCTCTGTATATAGGCCCTAAAGCAAAACTTGCTTATTCCTGTTGATTTCAAGTCCTCTTCATGCCTAGGTCTTAATCCTGCGTGGCTGGCATAATGCCCTGGGGTATGGATCCAGAAGCCCATGTAGGATGTAGGGCTTTTGTTAGATGGAACAGCTTTCCTAAAGTGAAGATTTATAGTGGAGGCTTTGCCATGTTGCTGAAAGGTCCATCTTGTGCAACACAAAGCCACTGGTTTGGAGACAATACCATAGGAAAGGCATCTTGTGCCAGATACTACATTTATTCAGGGCTACTTGGGCAGAAGTAATGAGAAACATTAAAACAAAGTTTACATAATGAAATGTAACATCAATCATGCTACATACGTTAGTGATAAGAGTAAGGATTGAGCTGTTTTGGACAAAACAAAGCTTTCTTCTTGAGGATGGAAAATTACTGCAGATTTACCCCCTATTTTTAATCTTACTTAGTCACCTCAACTTAGTGACCTGTAAAATTTACATGGTAGTTCAATAAGATGAGGGAAAAATATGAAGGAATAAAAATGCAACTTACCCACAGAGCAGAGTATCAACAGAAGTCAACCACCCAAGGATAGCAAAATTAAATAGTGTTTTTTAGAAAATTGTATTCTGATTAAAAAACTATACAGAGAACCAGGCTCAACCCTTTGGCTCCTTAGGGAACCTGCTCTGCAAGAAAATGGGCTCAAATCTCCCTTCAACAAAGTGATCTTAATCCACATCGTGACTTCTGGTAAGGAATTCCTGTCTGCAGGGAGTCACTGTCAGCAAATTCACATCAAACAAGCTGGAGGGCAAAAAGCAGAGTTCAGAGCTCTTGTGACCTATGTGCACTTTCTATGGATGGCCCCATATCCCACCTATGTAAAGAGCTACATCAGGTACTCCAAAACTGTTTCCTATAAAACATACACTGAGGCTAATCGGCTCCGGACCAGAAAGAAGTTCCTCATTTCCACCATCCTGTAGATAGGCCGACTGTAGATTTGCCATATAGAGAATAAAAGCCAGGTAATTTACACATGAGTATAAGAAGGAAAACTGTCAACGCTGAGAGGACTGAACCTTTCCCAGAGGGAGGCAGGCAACAGCTTGTCCTCCTCCCCTGCCCACCTCCAGAGGGACAAAGCAACTGAGGTAGCTCTCAGAGCATTGATAAGGAGAAGGCACATGCTGGCTCTGGAATAATAATGACTGGGTTTTGTCCTGCTTGAGCATTTTACTTTTGCTTTTACTGGCCCAAGGAAACATGTTGGTTCCTCACAAGTGCAGAGGAGAACAATGCTCATTGTAGGGTGCTTGGACTAGATGACATTTAAAGGTCCCTTCCAAACCAAACTATTTTATAATTCTGTGACTTTATGATACTGCATTGTGTGATTTGTCTGAGCATACCTCTTCCACAAGACTGTATTCCCTTTCAGTAAAATTATTTGAAAGAAAAGTATTATGATGACTGTTATGTGGATGACACACCTTTAGCCAAGTATGTTTATCTTTTCCTTTATTTTAATTTCCCATGGCTGTAAGGAATCTCCCAGCATTTGCCAACAAAATCTGCCCAGGCTTAAGGGAAAGCTGTGACCAACCTTTCTGCAAGCTGAAGAGGGAAGATGGGTTCCACAGTATGCTGTTTCCTCAGCAGAATACTTTTTCTCCATCTTTCCCACTCTCCTATTTTTTGGTCATATGTGCCAGTTAGAATCACCTCAGGCACATGGTAGCCACATGGCAAAACAGGGCAGAAAACCTGGCAGTGATGGGAATCACTAGCTACAGGACGGACCCAAACAACATAACAGTTCTTAAAAAGGGATGCAAAGGGCTGTGACACTGCAAAACAGCCCAAATAACAGGAAGAAACAGCTACTTAAAAATATGCCTGTGACCTTTCCATGACAAAGCCAGTGGGGAATAGACGTATTCTATGAGTGATAAGGGAACAGCCAAATGAAGTGCAAACTGGAGTGGCAGATTGAAACAGGGACTGGACAAAGACCAAGAGGAGAAATTACCAAAAAAAGGATGAAGCAACTGAGACCCCATATATCGAAGAGGACAAAAGTAAACCTTTGTTCTAAAACAGCATCCTAAAAAAGCCCATGGGAAAAGCAGATGGAAAATATATATAGAAAGAGTGCTAACACCTGCAACAGGTGTGTTATTCTTTTGATATGAAGGAAGCGGTTCCAAACCCCTATGTCCACAGCGTAAGTACTGAAAGAGACCTGTCAGGAAGGCAGAAAGGATGAGCAGTCCCAGCCAATTACTTTGCATACAAGGAAAGTAGTTCAAAATATTACATAAGAAAAACACGATAACCAGCCAGGGCGAAAAGGACTGTCATAACAAAGGTGTTGCTAGATTTATTGAGTAATGCTCTGAAATTTCTAATCATCATATTCCCTATAGGAACAAATGACACCAAGGAAGTACATTTATATGATATATAAGCAACTATTTCTTCAGACAGCAAGAAAGGAAAAAAAACATATAATTGGAACTGTGCAGATAAGTAACTTGCAGAAGTTTTCCCCATGCCAAGCATGGGTGAAAAAAAGCAAAATGCTGATACTGGAAGCAAACCAAGGGAAGATCTGATAGGGTAGGTTGGAGGGTTTTGAATGCACAGATCACTGGAATGCCTTCTGCAGCTGGAGCCAACTGTTTGGATTACACTGTCTCCACTTATGCAGACAGGTTGCCAGCCTCTTGGGCTCAGAACTAGCAGGGCCTGTTAGGCAGGCTGTAAACCTTCAGGAGAAGGAGGGAAAGGGAAAGCTTTAGCTTAATTTGAATAATCCGGCTTGCACTTCCAACATACAAATTAAGCGAGAAACTAAAATTGTTCTGAAGCGAAAGATGAAGGATAACAAGAATATAATGCCTGACGCAAATGTGTGGGGAAACAAGCAACAACTGGAAGGTGCTGTACTAAATAAAGGAGATTACGATCTGGAAAGACTAACTGAAATTTAGTGTTGAAAAGACAGGATGCAGTATGCATGGGAAAGGCAGAGTGGAGAAAATCAATAGGGGTAAAAATGTTATATAAAGCTTTAAAAGTACATATGCTATAATTTTATCAGTGACAATAGTAAAATGGTAAAAAGCTCAGATGGATGTGCAAGAATGAAAAGAAAAGAAAAGAAAAGAAAAGAAAAGAAAAGAAAAGAAAAGAAAAGAAAAGAAAAGAAAAGAAAAGAAAAGAAAAGAAAAAAGAAAAGAAAAGAAAAACTATAGCACTAACAGCATGCATTTCCTTTAGGCCACCACTCTGGAACAAAGTGGTGGAAGGCACAAAACTCTGAGTGGATTTTGGTTGATCAAGTCTGTGGATAGTGCATACAGATGCAAAGGTATCAATCTCCCATAATGAATTCCAAAGAATAAAGATAAGTTGGTTCACAGTTTCATCTCTTGGGAAAAGGCTACCGAAAATATGGAACCAGAGTATTTGAACCCACTACAGCAAAAAAATAATTCACAGAGTAAAATGGTGGAAGAGGATCCATTCCACTTTGAGAAAGATTCTAGAGAACATAAAAAATTAAATATGGAATGAGAATAAATGTTTAAAGTTTACCTTTATGAAAGAAAATTAGAGATTTTTGGGGAAAATGCAACAGGATTAAAACTCATCTTTGAAAAAAAAATCAACAAACAGGAGATAAAAAGGCAAAGCAATGGTCAAAGTGTCTTCACAAGGGCTGTTCAGAGTTCAAAGTACATACACAGGAAGGAGTGGCAAGAAAAGAATCCAAAGAGTCTTAAGTCTGAATCAGTTAAAAAGGGACAAGGAGAATAAGAGGACTTTTACAGCTACAGAAGGGGGAAAAGAGAAGGGAGATAAAAAGAGACTACACCAATTAAAGAAAATATGTAAGTTGAAATTTAAGGTGGAACAAAAAAAGAAAGATGCCAACCTGAACTGTGTATTTCATTTAACATTTGGAGGAAAAAAAAAAAAAAAAAAAAAGAATTATAGACAATTAGACAATTAGAGCTATTGCCTCCAAAATTGCCCTCAACTATTGGGAACAGGTCCAGAAAAAGACCACTTTGAGACACATTATGTACTTTGAGGTACTCAGGAATCAAGAGTAATCAAGAGACCTATCCTTGGCATAGGGTGTAGGAAATTTAGGGTGTGGTTCACGTGATTTATCTTAGGCAATGAAGGCTTCAATATCTTTCAACCAGTCCCTCTAGGTTTTCCATGATCAACAAAGAAAAACAGGAAATTAACCTCTGCATAATAATGTTGGCTTCTGGAATAAGGTCAGTTATATCATCTCCAGAGGTGCCTACTTTTCTCCTATGAGTATAAAAAGCAGCCTGATTTAGATTTAGACATCTAACTTGTACTTGTTTCAAGTCAGATGAGCCAAATCCCACCTTTGCTTTCCTAATATTAGGAAACCTAGGAGGCTGTATTAATGTGTGCAGACATTTTACAAAGTTGATTCCAAAATGAAGGAAGATTCATAACTTCAGCTCATCAGTTTTTAACTCTGCTTTTTGTGAATGGTAGAAATAGTGTATCACATTCATGACAAGAATATCTGTATTAGGTCTGGAGAGTATACCCTTTTAATTTGTTATTCTGACTTGTGCTGCCTTCCAATCTAATCCTACTCTCCCAAAACTCCATGGTAAGCATTGAATATAAGACTTGCTCACCCAGAAAAATACAAGTACACCTTGACAAACACAAGTGTGAAATCCTACCCTCTTTGAAGCTGATGCCACATTTCCCACAAACTTCAGTGTGACTAAGATTTCACCAGAAAACTGCACAGAAATATACAGGGCTGTTTAAGAAAGTAAACTGAAGAAAAGACAATATTAACAAAGATGAAGGTTAGGCTCACCATTAGGAAAACATCCAGTAGTGAGCTTTACTAACCTAAGAAATGTCTTACTAGAAATGCCTAGTGTTGACTGGTTAAGCCAACATTAAAAATAAAAACATGGGTAGAAAAAGTTGATATTGGCAAGGAAAGGGAATAAAAGACCTAGGAGGTATTGTCAATGCCTAATCTCTTCAATCAAAGGGGATGAAACTGAAAAAATATAATCCTAATTACTTTCAGAAGTTTTAGATTGTGGACATTATGGAGATGTGAGCTATTGAAAGAATGCATTTGGAGAAGTATTTTATAGTAGGAAGAAAGGAAATGATTTAGAGAGCTTTAACACCTTTAATGGCACCGTGCTGGGAACACAAGGAAGCCATCAACATGAATAAGAACACTGTGCATATTCATTTGAAGACATAACTGCAGCCGACAAACTGTCACCCTGGTAGGTCCTGTCATCTCCAAAATGGGGCACAAATAATGCTTATGGGTCAGAAGCTGCATGCAGAAATTTGCAGTAGACCTGTGTCGTGAGTCGACTGAGGCTGTGTTGTATCTGTGTGTGTGTGTCATACTCTTTCCTAATGCCAAACAAAATTGCTCTGTCTTCCTGATAATCATTCTTTTCTAATTAAAAGGGCAACATAATCCCTCTGTCAGCAGATCTGACAGGAAAACTGGTATCATGGAATTGTTTGGAAACCCAGTCTAAAATTGCCAATTTTAATTTAATGCATCTTAGTCAATTTGAGTTGAGCTTATAAAAGCATTCCGCAATATTCAGTATAATAACTGTTTAAAAAAAATATGATGTTTATATGATGTTAATGATGTTTATAAAATTCTAATTGTTAAGTAGAAGACTATTTCGTTAGATAAACTACAGCACAAGCCACATAGTATTCACCTTGCAACTAAGGTAACACATGGAGGATGAATACTGTTCACCAGTAACCAGTAACTTAAAATGAACCAGTCCACTATGAATACAGAAAAGTGATGAGAAACAATGTCTATTTACCATTGCTGATTAAAATACAGCTGTGACATTTGTATATTTCATCAGCAATGTGAACCCATGGGAAACAGCGAAAAAATAAAATTAACTACCTTTATGAAAATATATATACTTTTTTATTTGTGATTCCAAATATGAATGGAACATTCATGTCTTTCCTAATACACAGAAAATTATTTGTTTATTATTTATTCCTTTGCCTCTTTACTTTTGCAGAGGCAGCAACCATGACAGGCTATTTAAGGCAATCATTTTCTCAGTGCTACAGCTGTATCAGTAAGAGGAAAGACCATTTGAAATACTGAAAAGAAAAAAGAATGAGACATATTCCCATTCATACATATTTACTGAACTTCTTTACAATCATGCAATGCCTTAACTTCTACAGATATGACACCTACAACTGCCACTGATGTCAGCAAGAAGCAGGAAGACTATCAAGACAAAGATATCTGCACTATAATACATTTGCAAACAATGCATAATCAACAGTATAAAAATTACACCTATGAAATATCAAGTAAGCAGAAAATCAATGACTACCATCTGTGCTGTGCACTAAATGAGGCAGAAGCCCAAAAGAAAATATAGTATATAATCATATGATTAGAAGTTGTAGCATAAAGGGAGCCTTAAGGTTGTTAAGAATCACAGAATCATGGAATGTTTTAGGTTAGAAGGGATCATCTTAAGGGAACTTAAAGATCATCTAGTTTCAACACCCCTGCCATGGGCAGGGACACCTTCCACTAGACCAGGTTGCTCAAAGCCCCATCAAACCTGGCCTTGAACACCTCCAGGGATGGGACATCCACAACTTCTCTGGCCAACCTGTTCCAGTGCCTCACAACCCTCACAGGAAGGAATTTCTTCCTGATATCTAATCTAAATCTCTCCTCTTTCAATTTAAAACCATTACCCCCTGTCCTGTCATTACAGTCCCCAATAAAGAGTCCTTCCCATCTCTCCTGTAGGCCCCCTTTCAGTATTGGAAGGCCACTGTAAGGTCTCTCTGGAGCCTTCTCTTTCCCGGGCTGAACAACCGCAACTATCTCAGCCTGTCTTCATAAGGAGAGGTGCTCCGGGCCTGTGATCATCTTTGTGGGCCTCTGCTGGACCTGTTCCAGCAGGTCCTCCCATGTCCTTCTTGGGCTGAGGAATCCAGAGCTGGATGCAGCACTCCAGGCGGGGTCTCACCAGATTGGAGTACAGGGGCAGGATCACCTCCTGCGACCTACTGGCCACACTTCTTTTGATGCAGTCCAGGATACAATTTGCCTTCTGAGCTGCCAGTGCAACAGAAAAAAGAAACAAAAAAAAAAAAGGAAAAAAACTGCTTAACTTTTGCAGGCTTAATTTTTGTTCCTTGTAAATTTCACTACTGGGGTTGTTTTGTTGGACTTCATTTATTGGTTAGGCTTTTTGTTGGTTTTCGTTGTTCCTGTTGTTGTTCTGGGGGGCTGAGTTTTTTCTTTTTATTTTTGATTATTTAAACAAAGACTTTTGGTCTAGCGTAACTGTCCCAGTTCTTGGAGGTCCACAGCATATGGCTTCACTGCCAATGACCCTGCAGAACAATGTCCTCTGCGGTGAAGCTGATCTTGGAGAGAAAGCAACAGGATGTTCTCATGGAGGCAGTATGCAACTATACATTGTGATCTAGTGACAGCCGATGCAGCAGCCAGCATGCTGCAACGCAAGTCAAAATTGTTTCTCATACAGAGAGGATAACCATCTCTACAGAACAGAGGTTAAATCTAGCAAAAGTATCCAAGGGAATAATCAGTTTTTCCATTTGCAGGTGTAAAGAAGACATTTATGACCACAGTTGTGTTATTATTCCCTCTAATATTATCCTAGATTATATTAATTGCTCCAATATGTATCTCTGGGATAGAACTAACTTAGACAAATACCTCTTGTTTTTTCTGTTTTATACATACAGGATATTGGTCTCACAGCAGGCCAATGTATTTATATGAAAGGCCATTTTATCACCAGTGCTCTCTCAATCCAAGAGTGGTGGGAAGGAAGCTAGAGGTAGGAGTTGAGTTACAATGGTTTTTGCCTGACCTAATAAATATATTCATGGTGAACCTAACGTACTGCTTAAGGACACCTCACTCCAAATTAGTTATGCTGGTTTCCTTTGTAGCTACTGGAGAGCAGCCGGCATTTGCATGATGTCTCTCATCTTAACCTGTAGCAGACATCTGAATTAGGTTTGATGTACTCTAAAAGTGCCTGTTTCTCTCCATTAACCACAAACATAAGCTTCTGAAGATAAATTCCACTTTTGTTGTGTAACTACAGATAAGGTTAAGTGTCCAGGAGATAATTTATGCTATTGAAAGTGAAGAAAAAGGAAAAAAAAAAAAGAAGAAAAGAATGAGAAGACAGACAAATTCTTTGCAGTATGCAGAATTTTGAAGGCTAATTTAACCATCTAGCCTTTCTATCATTCCTTCATCATCACATACATTAGTGTTCATTCTTTATTCTTGAAAATGTGAATGGGCTTTATCAGTTGTCATAGTCCACCTGCTTTAGCACAACCCTTGTTTCTTTCTCACTAGTGCAAGCATTTAAGTTTCAGTTTTGGGCATATCGCAATACTGTGAATCCACCACTTGGGTATTTGGATAAGGGCTCTCACTAGCTGTAGGTAGGGACCAATTTGCAGTAGGATTTGTTTCATCCTTCATCCATCCTCCCCATGATAACCCAGTTATTTTCTCCACTATACACATGTGATGCATAGTATGTGAGCTGTACAGGCTCACAATGCTGATCTAACCTAGGGCTGCACAACTGCTTGACTATTGCAGGCTGGGTTACACTACAGATGTTTTCTCAGGGCAAGTAATTCTTATCTGATGTTGTAGTTGTCCTGAGGACTAGAACTGTCCTATGGGCCACAATATCCCGCAGGCTACCAGTTGGATGGCTTTGTTCTAAATTAACCATGCCGTGGGTGGTATTAATGAGCATATGAGAATAATGCTAAATTAAGTATCATAACAAAATAATGTATTGTCCATAAAATCCGTATTTCATGACCCTCTGGGCTAGATGAATGCAAAGCATTTTTGTGAGGTTTTGCTTGAGCAGCTGCTGCAAACTGTAGCATCACTGCAAAACTCAGCTGCCATTAGAGCAATATTTGCCTTCTGAGTGTGCATGTATAAAGAGAATGACCTTTCTTTTTGGTTTACTTTTGTGAGATGTAATACTATCTGACTTTGTAACCTTTGCATGATCATGTTTCCTTCCAAAAGCTGGCACAAACCTTTGAGCCAGAATGGTACCTGTGGCAGCAGTTTAGCTGCTCAGGCTGCTAAAGAAAATATGGGGGATAATCATTTTAGGAATTACACTTGTGATTTGGTCAATGAAATGTAGTTACTGTAACACCACCATCAATTATGGGAATTTTCTGAATTACTTTAGGAAAGGTTGCAGTAAAACCAATTAAAAAACCATGCCAGAGAAAGCACCTCTATGCATACTAGAAAACCAGGCAGAAAGCAATGTGTGTTAATGATTCTGTCTCTAATGAGGTGCCGTAAGGTTTATTTAAAACCAAGGAGCCCAGGGGAAAAAAAGAAAATGAATTGGAAAGCGTGTGTTGGTTGATAACGAAAGTCATATTGTTAAAGCTAGACAAGAATGGGGAGGGGAGCTTTTTCCTATCAGGAAATCTTTTTGTGGGATTGTAACATTTCTGATCAAATTATTGTTAAGGAATTCTCTCAGGTCTAAACAAAAACTACTTCCATTTAAATAAGAGAAATAAACATCATCTGCATCATCCCCAAAGAGGCCAACAGCCTCCCAGATTGAACAGTACATGGGAAAGTAAAGTACAAATACCCATTCACCTCACTTAACTCGAACCATTATCGTGAACAGTTATCTATCACATCCCAGCTCATTATACCAGAAGCCAAACTACAGTCTGGTCTGAGGCTGCGTAACAGAGTTTATCAACAGAGCACTCTCACATAGTTTTTCCCTTTGCTTTTTGCTTTCAAAGCATGGCCTTTTAATAAGACTCCATTAAAACCATGTTTATTAAAGGAGAACATGCATTTTGGTCCTTTATCTGGGTTACTTTCAGAGAATTTTTATTCCACCCACTTCAGGATTCCTCATCAGCCTGCCTCCTCCAGATTAAATAGAAGCTCATACTATGAGGTTTTGCTTTAGGTTATACAATCTGCCAGCCTCAAGCTGAGTTGAGACTGCACTTTTCTTCATTTTACTATGCTTTGTCTAGCTGCTTAACTTCAAAACGGGTTTTCCACCCACGTTCTCTTCCCTCGGGTTCCTCTTCTGAACTGACACGCACTTCTCCTCTTCAGTCTTTCTAAGTCCTAACTTATCTCCTGAGCAAATGGCAATGGGGAAGCTGCCAAGCGCAATTCTAGAGCTCACTCAACACCAGCTACCGGAGCAGCATTTTAAAGAATCCCAGCAGTATATCGTTAGCTATTGAAAATATTTTACTTGGTATAAATGCCTGCATATATTTTAAGCCCAAAATCACACTTGTATTAGATGCCTGATCATTTGGTTTTACTTACACAGCAATAATCTTTGGGTAGGGGGGTATTTTTGTTATGTTCTGTGTATTTAAGTTTAAAAATCTTGTCTCACTATGGAAAAGGAATAACATTTCCCATCCTGTTGTAGTTACTTGTCAGAAGCTGTCTAAGGAAATATGTTAAGAGAAATATACAGGGAGAGAAAAGTGCATGAAAAGTGCTGAAGTTTGTTAGGCCCTCCCAGATCTATAGAGAGATAAGCCTCAGGGAAAAGCTAGATATGCATACATTTCTTTAATTGGTTTCAAATCTGTTTTCTTTGAAGTGTTTCTGTACTAAATAAAGATTCTGTTTTAAGAAGTTTGTTTGGTCATGGCATCAACCATTGTCATTGATTGTGGAGAGGAAAGAAGACACTGCATGGCCTAGGAAGAAGTCAAACCTTCAAAATTAATGCTGGTATTCTGGAACTGTTGCCAAGGACAGGACATTGTCTGAAGATGAGAGTGGCACCTGGTTTGTCCAAGAGTTATGTGATTTGTACTATACGCACACATTGGTATTTTGACCTTTGTCAACCTTAAAGTTGGCTTCAGCTAGCCCTGTCTATATAAGATGTCCTTTCCCCATCTGCATTGCATCAAAGACTCTACATTATACTAAAGTAATCCCTACTGCAGTTTTTTGTCCTGAAGAAAAGCTGTTAAAGATCTCACCTCTGACAATCTGGGTCTCTTTCCAGGTATGTCCTTCTTTGCAGGAAGCAAAGCAGAATAAAGTAGGGGCAGGAAACAGGAACAACAAACTGCTGATGATGAGTACCAAGCATAAAGGATACCACGTGGCAGTTGCTATCTGCCCTCTCTTCATCACTTCCCTCCAGTGTAGAAAAGTCAATATGGAGGCAAGGTCTGTACCCATCTTCTGCTCCGTTCCTCAGAGGGAGATTTCTTCTTCCTGAAGAGAAAACAGATTGACAGTGGTACAGTCATTCAACCAAAGGTTTTGCACTGTTTCTTAGCTAAAGTTGGAAAAAAAAAAAAAAANAAAAAAAAAAAAACATTTACTGGAAGGAAGAAAAAACCTCACTCTACAATTCCTTGTTCACCTTCACCAACTCTTCCACTGAAAACAAAAGCATATCCAGACAAGAGAAGTATTAAAAAAATCACTGCATGTTGCCATTATTTTTTCCTCAGAATCATCAAAGAATATTGTATAACACAATTAAATGGAATATTATGCTCTTCAGTTTGACATTTAAAAGTAGATAAATATCATTTCAGGAATGAGAGACTTTAAAAGTCAGGATAGTGAAAAGAAATAAATTACATGGGATAAATTGTAGCTCATTAACCCACTGCAAATGGTCATTCATTATAATTCAAGAAGCAAATGAAAAGGCTTTACTTAATACTCATTGAATCATATAAATAAATAGGTTAGCTATATTAATAACCTAAGAGCCTCCAAAACACCTAGAATGTAGAACAGAAGTCAGATGTGTTTCTCATGCAAACAAACAAATAAACAAATAAACAAAAAAAAAAAGATGCTATTGTTCTGTTCACTATGAATGACACCCTAAATATGTCTTTTCCCCTTTTGTCTGGAGACTGTGTTATGAGAAGCAGTACATTTGGGCTAGAGGTAAGTACAAATGCAGAACCATACAGCTTGCTTCTTTCTCAACCCCTTGTTTCTGGAAAACAGAATGAGGCAAAAAAAAAAAAAAAAAAAAACTTAAGTGGCTTATTTTTTAGCTGACACTGCACTTAAAAAAAAAAAAAAAGTGCCATTAAATGTATGAGTTTTTCATTTAATGCTGAAATTGTATGCTCGCCTTAATGTGCTAGTCCATCTCCAAGAGGAAGTCCTGGCACTTCGCTGCTGTCTTGGAGCCAGCAGAGGGAGCATAGAGCATTGGTATTTGTGGGCTCCAGGCCTGAAAGTGGAAATTTGTCATTTTCTGTTCCAATTTTTTCCCCCAATAAAAAGATTTTAAGACGTTATGATTGCACTTTCAGTGCTAAAAGCACCTTTCTATGTGTCACGACTACAGCCATAAGATAACATAAGTGTCACATTGCTCTGCTGTAAATAACTTTTAGCACCTGGAACACCAAGGCAGACAGAGGTAGGGAATTCCACTGAGATGAGACATAAGATATCCCAGGGCATGGTGGCTAGACTGCATCCCAAAAAAAAGCACTTTCAGCTCATCCTCACTTAGTGGCACAACACATGCTTATGCGCGGCACCCACTGCACAAAAAGGAGATGCTGGTTTCCAAAGGGCATGTTTGTACATATACCTGTACCAAACACACCTGTGCCCAACTGACTATGAAAGGGGTGTGACCTGGGCGTTGTGAGAATTAATTAGCTAATGAGCCTGATCTTCCTGTCATTACTCAGGTAACACTTCCATGTGTCTGAAGCCAAACAACTGCAAAACTCCCCAGGATGAAACATGCTATTTGTGCTACTTGCACGGCTGACAACAGCAGGGACTATTTGCCATCAGACTCCAGCCAGAGGAAAAACGTGTGTTAAGCTCTTCTGCACACTAGAAAATCCATACAAAGAACTCCAGAAAACTTAAAGACAGAGTCAATTAAGACCTTTTCTTTTCCTTATGATTCTCATTATCGTATTCTCACAAAATTGGATCCTACTTTACCATGCCTTCAAAGAGACTCTTGTTAAAGAAAACAGCAGCATTCAGCATCTTACTGGTTTTATTCCCAAGTAAAAAGCTTATTACAAAATCTAGCAGACAGACGCGTCCCTCAGCTCCTTGACTCTCCCTAAAAGAGTCTGGAACCATAAAGCTTCCGGGATCAGATTTTCATAAGCTGAGGCCTAAGGTTGTAGAGGATATTCTCATGCACCCTTACCGCAATTGCATATGTATAGTTGGCTTTTGTACATACAAATGGAGCCTGTCTGCTAGTGCCCAGCTCAAAGGAATCTAAACAGCTGTACAAAAATACACATGGGCCTCAGTTTTTATTTTATTATGTGAATGAAGCAAAGGGGGAAGAAAGAGCTGATGGGAAAAAGATGAAATTCAGGTCTCATCAAAGTCAAGGGTAGTTTTCCTACAGACTTCAAAAGATTCAGAACTTCATCTGTTATATTTATGTGCTACTGAACCTGGAGATATGTTCAGAAACAGGTTTCACCCTTGATTCATTTGGCAGTCCAACTTCTTCCTGGTTGAATGGTGGAAGCACTGACAAGAATCTCTAAAGAAAATTCTACCATGATCCAAATCAGTAGTCCCCATTCTTTTTCTAGCTGTCTGGGCAACATAGCTCCCTCTCAGAGCCAGTGAGGGCTTTATATCCAAACCCATACCACACTTAAGTAGCCCAAGGTAGAGTGTATATGGAGGTCCATTGGACTGGCATGAAAAATAGGACAATGTTTCCCAAGAAGCCATGAATATCCATTCATTCCCAAGCCACCCCTGTAGCAGAGCTGAGAGCTGGCTACAGGCTGGATAACTTGAGCTTGCAGACTGTGTTTGGCCCATACCTTGCAGAATGGGTGGTTTTCCTCCAAGTTCTCACCGTTTACACAGGGCTGACTGATGATCATTAACTGTCTTTCAACAGCCTTTTACATCTTTCTTTTGGGAAAGAGGGTGTGGGGGGAAATGTTCCCTTCCTGTGGCCAAATTTAGCCTCGGTCTATGCAAGTGTAACATTGCTGACACTGCTGGAGTTATGTATTGAGTAAAATCCTGGCCACAGTAAACACGATGGCAAAATTCCCATCATCTTTAATAGAGTCTAGATTTCACAATAAATGTTAAGGGAGTGTGACTGCAAGACTGAGGCAAAGGCAAAGTAAAAGCACGAATGCTTTCCTCACTGCAGTCCAGGGACAGGGTATGATTCTCCAGGGCTTTAAGGCAAGAAACAAAATAAAATTAAAAAAAAAAAAAAATATTGACCCTCCTGTTCAGACAGTTACTAGTTCTTGTCCTTTTTTGATCCCATCTTCTCATCTACAGACACTCATCCAGCTGCCCTTTCTTCACACTTGACTGTCCAATTAAGCTTTTCTGTCAGCCTTGCTGTCACTCCTCTTTTAGCACATGATGTCAACCCTCCTGCCATCTTGCTGTCACTTTTTTCAGATGGCAGGAGTTTACCAACCTGTTTGTATATTGAAAGACAAATATTTGCCATAGTTGTTTTTTGTCTCCCATTAAAAATAAGCTTAGCCAAGAGGGAAAAGCCTGTCAGGAAAGTACTGACACTGTATTCATCTGCCAATTGTGTTCCAAAACATTGTTTTTTTCTCCAAAAAGCTGAGAAGAATCAAGAAGTGAAGGATTCAGCTCTGCTGGGGATAAGCATACGTATTCTGTAATGGCTTTTCAAGTGATTTCCTACATGTAGGTCAATGAGTAGCAGCAGGTTTTGTGGCTATTATTGTTATTGTGGGGGTTTGTGGTTTTTTTCCCATTGATCTAACAGTGACCAAGCAGATACTTTGCACCGCTGGGCAAAGGCAATAGCAAACTTGCTAACTGTGCATTTTTATATCATTCCCTAGCACAAAATACACAACCTCAAACCACCCAAGTTAGAAGGTTCTAAAATGCTACTCATTTTAACAGCAATATATTGCCATACACAGTGTAAGCAGACCTTAGAATAGCATGAGTTAGTGTAATGTGACAAATGAGCAGCAAAGAAAAGTAAGCGAAACAGGTCCATACAGTGAACTCTTCCTATCAGGGATTCCCAATGTGTGAAATCTTTGCAGGATATGGATAACCCCTGGCTTCCCTGTGGAGCTGGATTCTCAGAGGACGGAAGTCAGCAATGGTAAACCACCCCAGCTGAGTATCTTCTCCTCAATATAATAAGATGTTTATTTATCCTGCTGCAAAAATGTTCTAGGAAGTTGCCAAACAGGAAGGAGATCCTTGCCTGAAGTAATTTGCAATCTAAAGAGTGGATCCTACCAAAGCATCTGGTCTGAGGTTTTGAACAGCTTTTACTCCCATAAGATTTCAAAAGGTATTCAGGAAGGCCACGTCTTAAAGCATGCTGTAAGGTTTGGCTAAAATTGCCTATAAACTAATTTCACGCACTTACCAAGCCTGTGTTACCCTAGTCTTTATAATAGGGCAAAAATGTGCTGTTGATCAGTGAACTGGAACTAGATGCACATTGAGATGAAATTTTATTAAGAGATGTATAAATGGATTGCAAATGATAAACAATATTTTTTTTAAAAAATTAAATAAAAAAGAAAGCAAATCTTCCTTCTTGCAGCCTGACCCAGATGTGCAGAGCTGCCAGTACAGATGGGTTCATGCAATGGAATAAACTATGCTTCACCTGTAGATCACAGACTTAAACCTGTTGCCATGCACCTCCTTTCTCATGACGATTTATTTTGCCCTGGCCGCCCTTAAGAGATCAGTAATCTTCTTTATACATTGTGAATAGGCTGCATGATAAAGAAATAAGAACATATATCCTGTGTTATGCGAGCAAGAAAACTTTAATACTGCTGGAGATTCGCTAGCTCTTTCTTTTTTAAGTCATTTTTCACCTCCAGAAAAATCTTAGTTTTCTCCTTAATTCAGACTCTGGTTTTACTGTCAGGTTTTTTTGAAGAGTTACATTTCTGGCTGGAATACAATGTTTCAGTCACACTGCATGGACATTGCAGAATATTGCAAAAAATATTTGACCTCTGCCTTCTATTTCCTAAGTGCATCATCAGTGCCAAGCACTGAATATATTAGCAGAATTGGGCATTGCTAAATGGCAACACTAAGTCTAACAGATCCGGATTTTCATTAGTTAGCATATACTAACTACCTCATGTGATGGCAGGAAATGACAGCTCCGAGGCTGAAATCAGATCCAGGCAGGTGGGCTGCAAAGGGGGCTCAGTGCACACACAAATGTTGTCTCCCATGGATCCAGCTGCAGCAACAGAGCTTAAGGTTGCAGAGGCCTTTGGAGGAGAGCCTGTAATCATATTTAAAATGTAACGCATCCTACATATCATTATGCACACTCATCATATATGATGTGTGATGATACATTAACACTGCCTGTGCCGGATAGATAAGGGCAATGAGTGCTGCGTATATAAAAGACTACATATGGCATAGGTGCCCAGACTTGACGATGGCAAGACTTTTCAGTAATTCTCAGGTGCAGGAGATTTTGCTCCTAAATAAACGGATCAACTAAGCCCAAGACATCTTTCTAAACTCCAGGCTATGGAGTTCCTGTGAGAGAGGAGAATCGGGTCGAACGGCTTCCCCTTGTAAGTGACCCAGATTGCTGCATGCGAGACAAGGGACAACTTATCCTAGCCATCAGCGCAGATGCAGAAACTAGTGGAAATGAGGAGATAAAAAGTCAAAAGCCCAAAGATTGGCTAATAGAGAAAGAAGTGTTGTAACTGCTAAATCACCCAAACTGCTTTGCCAAACTTTGACATGCTTGATTTCCTGTGCTTAAATAATTTTTAGGCTTAANNNNAATTGTTAAGAAAAAAAAAAAAAAAAAAAAAAAAGGGGGGGGGGGGGGACGACACGGACGGACAAGGGGGAATGGAGGGAAGTGAGGAAAAATAACCAGCTGTTCCTTGTATAGTCCAGGAAACATGTTTGATTTATTGCTTTAAGGTTATTTTTGAAGGGGCTGCCTGCGGCAGCCGAAGTGCCAGAGAAGTCACTGAGGCCTGTCCACTTGAAGGGCTCAAACTGTTTCCTGAACAGCCCTTCTTCACTCGTCACCTCCGACAGCTCTTATTGACAACGTGTGACTGGGGCCCCGGAGTGTTTTAAAGCCGCGGGGGGGCGGGACGGACAATGGGGCTGTCAATTACCTTTTCCCCCGCCGTGAA
>VXBJ01003451.1:248257-267394 GCA_013400055.1 Nycticryphes semicollaris
TGGGGGGGGTGGGGGTGGGTGGTACCAGCTTTTGCTGTAACATTCTCCCCTAGTTTTCAAATGAGACCATGAAAGGCACTCTTTTCCCCCATCCCTGAGAGAGTACATCTGCAGAGTGGAGTGCATCTACCTTGTACTCTGTACTTTGTATACTGAACTCTCCCAGGCGTGGTATGTTGGTCCAGTAAACAGAACAGCTTTTTTTCCACTCTGTACTTTCAGTGAGAAATGAGTGATGAAGATGCTAGTTTTCTTATTGCTAATCAGACATAATATGGCAAACTTTCAAAAAGGCTTTGTCAATCCCTGAACAGCAATGATATAAGCTCTCACGCAAATGCACACAAAGGCAGATTCTCAGCCTCTTACAATTTATAAACGACTCTGGGAGAAGGCATCATCAGAGTGTGAGTGGTAAAAGGGGGGATGAGTGCACAGATGCGGTGTGGTTATATAAAGCAAGTATGTGCCTAACTTGATCATGTCAAATCTTCTTAAAATACTCTTTAAAAGTATAGGAGCTTTTTGAATGTTGAGAATTATTAAGGCATGCAGAGAAGCCGGAGAACCCAGAACCCTTTTTTTTTTTTTTCTTGGGTAGGCACAGCTTAATTATCAGTCTTCCTCTGTGGCCACAACTGTGCTATGAATAAAATGATTGGGTTATAAGTAAGCTGTACACTAGTTTTCAGGGGGAAGAAGAAAAAAATATACTGTCTAGGTACATGAGGGCTGTAGTAGCGATGGCCATGAGCAGCAATGGCCATGAGCAGAAATGGTAATGAAATAACCGTTGGGTTTACTGTTGGTTTGTCTTTGCTGAGAGTTTCAGTCCTACAATAGTACAGACAATAAATAGACACTAAGAGCATTCGTTTTTAAATTTAGTGACAAACCTGAATGGTACACATGTGATTTAGACATCTCATGTTAACAGCATGCAAGCTATTGTTTTCCATCTGTGGCTTTTTGTTATTGGTTTGGTTTTTTTTTTTTTGGGGGGGGGGGGGGAGGGGGGGTTCTTTTCCTCTTGTGAAAGCAGGCTACAGCATGTATGGCAATGAAAAAATTTCCATCCTTGGTACCCATTTCAGAGACTTGCAATAAGGCTTGCTGGGACAAGGAAACACCAGAGACTAAAAAAATGTCAAAGTGAAAGGTTTTTGCTATTTTGGTGTTTGCTTCCTTAGTGGAATGGGTATTTTTTGCTGTTGGTTGTGATTTTTTTTTCCATAACTTTTTTGGTTTGGTCTTTCTTTCCTAACAATCTTCATCTCCTTTTTACCCCTTAGGGTCTGCAAGTCCTGCAGGCATAGATCACCCCCTTGCCTTAGTGAGATAACATAGGATATGAAATATGAAATATGAAAATATACCCCTGTAGAAAATTATGTGCAGGACAGAGGTTGCTGTCATAGTGGGGTTTTGTGATTTTGGGGTTTTGTTTTTTAATAATTGAACTAGGGCCTGGATTCTTAGGTTGGGTCAATCAGCCTGTCTGCCCTAATGGTACTAATGTTCTGGTCCTGTGCACTAGCAGACTGTTTGACCAGTAACTTACTACCAAAAAAACCAAAAGGGGGTTTACACAGTAGAATAAGAATCTGAAGATTTTATCAGCTTTTGTTTCTTACTGCATCTTTGACGAACAATAGCTTTCACTATAACTCAAGACAGTTCAGCTCCCTTATTTAAAATACTTTAAGATCTATTATTTATGACGTTCAAGATGCTTGCCCAAAAGGAATGCTTTCAATTCAGTCACTTAACTTTAGGATCCCAGGATCACTTGAATGTTCCCAGACTTGTTATGAAAAAAGCAGAAGCCTTCCAAAAGGAATAAAACTGATCAGTTTACATGCAACAGTGTTTTACATTTTTAAAAAATACTTAAAGTGTGCTTTGTGTGGCAGACATTTATGCTGAGCCTATTTATTACGGAGTGAATAATATTTTTCAAGAATGATTCATCTGGCTTATTTTAGAGGCTGCCATGAATTCTGGTCATTTCTATAGATACTGCAATTCATAGTCATTAGTAAGTTAGTGGTTTGATCTAACCTCAGCTACCTGTTGCTGGCTGTGAATGGAAGAATTTATTTTTAGTGCAAAACCACAATATGAATATTTTCCATTCCAAAAGTATAAAAAACCCTTTAAGTAAAAATTTTACTCTTTCACTTGTGATGTGCTGTGGCTCTGATGTCAGATATACTGGGTTCTTCTTACAGAAAATCCTTTAAAATGCCTGATTCTCTATTGAAGTTGACAAGAATTTCCTCCACTTAACCCCTTCAGTGCCCCCGGGCGTTCAGCTCACATCAAACAAAAGGCCGTACCTCCTAAACGGAGATGGTGGGATGTTGACAAATCCAAGATGAAAATAAAAGGGACAGAAAAACGTGGGCCCTTGGGCGGTCAGGAAGGAGTTTTGTGGTCAGGCTCACGTAACTGTGACACGTGAGAGAGACAGCATCTCTGGAAAGTTGTGACTTTACGACCGCACAACCACTACAACTGATCTGCCCTATAAGGCAGCCTGCATTTTGACATGATATGTTTTTTGTTTGTTGGGCTGGGCTGTTTGGAGATAATTCTGCCTTTTCTGCAAGATGCAGAGGTAGAAAAGGTCTGTAACTTAGGGAATTAGCAGCTTTGCTTAGTAAGAGTCAGTGGATTAATCATGGTAGAAAGTTGTCTAGAGGCCTTGAGCACATGAATCCTGCAGTTAATTACTGAATCACTTTGTGAATCTCATGCATTACAGAGCCTCTTGACTAGTCTCCTCAGTTAAATAAAGTTGCACAAATGATTATATCTGGAGTTATGAAATCTATTATTCAGTGTAAGGGTGGGTGAACTAACTCACCCATCACAGACTATATTGTAAGAGAATAAGAATCTGAGGCCTTATAATGCCATTGGCCTATACACAAACTTCTCATTTTTTTCCCTAAAGCATTTGAATTGTATTTGACATAAGATGACTCAACAATGTTTGGAATCCAGGTGGCTTTATACTTATGTTTGGTTTATAATTTTGCAACCAAACCTCATTTATAATACAGTTAAAATCAAGGAGTTAAAACAGGAAAGAAAAATATAACACAGTTTAAAAACCAGGAAAGTTTCTAGCTCATACCCAAAGCTCAATTCCCTTGAAGGACAGGGACTAGCTCCTAAGCCTTGACTGAGTTTCCACAGAATATTAAGACTTTCAGATAATTGATGGGATTTGGTTACTGTTCACCACCAAGCTTTTACTGTTTCAGTCAGAGAGGCTACTGAGCTTCCCCGCTTTAGGTTGTCATCACATTTCCACATCTTTAAAAATATTTTAAAATAATTTGTGGATTTCTTTGATAGAAGAAAATTAGTTCTTTCTTCATATTTGTAAAGAAGTTCACATTTTGTCCCCCTTTTAACAAGCCAAAAGAAAGAAGGAGTTGGTGGTTTAGTTCTGTTAGCTCAATTAATTTATCTTAGGTGAAGAAGGCTGTAGTCTTTGTGTCCACACTAGTATGAAAAAAAAAAACAGTGTATGTTTTTTACCAACTGCTTGCTCACACATGATCATTAGCATAAGGTAAAATGTTAGTGTGGTCAAAGCTGCTGGAATTTCAGCACATGTGGTTTGGTCATTCATGCTACCAAGGAAATGTTTACCATCTCTACCCATACATGTTAAAAACTACAGTCACACTCTTAGCACTGTGATTTTACCATCTGATAAGTAGAAAATGTTTGTTTAAAAAACACAAGCAAGTAAGTACCATTCCCCAACCAATTTTCTTAGAAAAGATAAGACCTGAGCTCCTGGTTAACACCTTCAAAGATGTTACTAAGCATCTGACATTTCACATCTATGCCTTATAAAGCAGGAGACCTTGCTTTCATAAATTCAAGCATTTCTTCTCCTCCCAACCAGCTACAAAGTGTTTTTCCAGGTACTCACCACTTCATTACCCAAGCAGCATTGGTTTGATTTTTGGCCTAGAAGCAGGAAGGGGCATGGAGAGCATTTCAGAAGAACCCTCCTCCTGGCTGGAGAGAGGAAGAAGAGGAAGCACTCCTCACTACACGTCCTAGAGGACATGACATGTAAACATCCTGTTGGTAAGCAATGTAACCTTACCACAGGACTGTGAATATTTTTCATAACTGCATTTTTTGATTCTTACTTTTTAGTGTGATTGTGAAAGAGACATCTGCTTTCAGATCCAAATTGCTCTGCACAGAAAGGAATCTTGACTATGGTTAAACCCTGGATTCAACTTCCCTCAATTTATAGGGGCTACATCGACAGGTTTTTGGGGGATTATACATTTGTAAGGACTATAATAGACTGATATTCAGTGTTTTCCTTCTAGCTAAAGACTAGAGAGGGAACGACATCCAGTAAGGGAAGAGCCTGCTGATATATTTATTTAACAACCTCTTAGGGGATGTTTGAGAAGTGGCAGCGAAGCTAAGACGCATCCATAATCATGAGTTGGTTAAGAAGATGCATAAGGTGATCACCAGGGACAAACAGCCTTCACAACAAGATACAGTTCCATCAACACCCGTAATGGTAACCAGCTTCAAGAACCTAACTGCAAACGTTCTACTGGACTGGCTTCACCTCCTTTGGTTTTGTAAGTTTGGTGGTAAAAAGTGAGACGTGTCTGTGAAAAGTTTGCTTTATAGACAACAGATAATTGAACAGATATTAAAATGAATGGGGGGTGAGGTGCCATAGTCAAATATGCCTGTACAACAGTGGTGGATGGGGTAAGGGTAGGAGGGGAATGGACTGCATGTTTTTCCTAAATAGCATCTCACAGCACTCTTCACAGTGAGGGTAACAGAGCACTGGAACAGGCTGCCCAGAGAGGTTGTGGAGTTTCCTTCTCTGAAGATATTCAAAACCCTCCTGGACGCTTTCCTGTGTGACTTGATCTAGGTGTTCCTGCTCTGGCACAGGGATTGGACTAAATGATCTTTCAAGGTCCCTTCCAATCCCTGATATTCTGTGATTCTGTGATCTCTATTGTCACCATCAGAAACCATGTTCTGGGCTATACACACTACTCTTCTGAGGTTCTAAGAAGTCCCTGTGTTCTTAGGACATTTTTGAGACACAGAAATTCACATCAAGTCTGAACTATCCTGGGTTTTCCTGAAATAGGTGTAGGGGAATTACAGTGACTGCCTGTGTGTCATTCAGCTGCAGTTTACTACAGCCTGTTGAGGCTCACATGGCTGTCCATCCTGTCCATCATCTGCAGCTCTGTTCTGCTGGAAAACTTGTGTAGAAGTAACAAAAAACAACTCATGGCGTAGTACTGGATCTATTATTCTACAATTTTTAATTTTTTTTTCCAGTGTGAATGCGCATAGATAACAGAGGGCAAAACTAAAAATTCTTCTGCTAAATATGTTGGTATGGTAACTCTCTACAGTGGTCTTAGGGGAGATTTTTCAGTAAAATTCAGCTTTTCAAACAGTTAAGTCAATGGAACACTGGAACCAGTCCCTCAGAAAGACTCAGAATGTGAACACAGCTATTTAGCTATAGCTTATGGATGATTCTGCCAGGTTAGTGAGTAGGCTAGATGATCTTAAACATTCATGCCAATGAAGGAAATCAACCCTGGGACATCTAGAAAAGATATAAACTCTGACATGTTGATTTTTAAGAAACAGTAAGGTACTTCTTGATAGCTTTGCTGAATGGAGAAGAACACATCCTATTGGTTGCAGTTTTAACAAGAAAATCTGCTTAGTGGAGTGATATTGTTGAAGTATAACAATAAAATATTGGACAATATTTTAGAACAGTCTTAGTGGTATAAAGGCTAAACTTTTACACATTATCTTCCCTGGGCAGAAAAGTAGCAATGTGATGAGAGAGAAATTTAATGTGCAGAGAGAGAAATAGCAGGAGTGTCTAGGTATAGTTTTGTTCAGGTCAGAATCACGTGTGTTGTAAAGGGAACACTGAGATCCAAGATGGACTTTGACTTGATCACCCAGTGTCTTCCTGTCTGAAAGACTGGCTCCAAGCCTACTCCTTCCCTTCAGCAATAGTGTTTTAATGAGTATATACATGGTCTCAGAGCTATTAGATCATTGTCTAAACTGACAAGAATGATTGTAGCCCAAATTTTTGCTTCCCAACCATCATTTTGAAAATAAGTCTACATTTTAGATGTAGAATTTTTCAAAAGTTGACATTTTTGAAAGACTAAATACTTCATAAATTGTAAATGTAAATTGTGAATCTCCTCTCCCCTCCCCTCCCCTCCCTTCCCTTCCCCTCTCTCTTGCCTTGTTTTGCCTTCATTAAAAATATTTTTTAAAGAAGTCAGGGTACAATGGAGCCCTGGATGAATGACAGTTATCTCAGTTCTGATGTCCACAGCTCATGCATCTATGTCTATACTAACTATCCACTTGAGGATGGACTCTTTTCAGTGGTTCCCAGTGACGGGACAAGAGGCAATGGATGCAGGCTGGGACATAGGAAGTTCCATTCAAATATGAGGAAAAACTTCTTTCTGGTGAAGGTGACAGAGCACTGGAACAGGCTGCCCAGGGAGGTTGTGGAGTT
The DNA here is from genome assembly GCA_013400055.1 of Nycticryphes semicollaris. Lineage (NCBI taxonomy): Eukaryota > Metazoa > Chordata > Aves > Charadriiformes > Rostratulidae > Nycticryphes > Nycticryphes semicollaris. Next base: position 254,853 of record VXBJ01003451.1, read on the forward strand.
CCCTTCTCTGGAGAATTTCAAGACCTGCCTGGATGCAGTCCTGAATAACATGCTTTAGGCAATCCTGCTTTAGCAAGACAGTTAGGCTACATGATCTCTAGAGGTCCCTTCCAATTCTGACAATTCCATGATTAGGCTCCTTTGATCTTTACTGTATGTACAATGAAGATATTGAGGTGCTGGAGCACATCCAAAGAAGAACAATGAAGCTTGTGAGGGGTCTAGAGCACAAGTCTTATGAGAAGTGGCTGAGGGAACTGGGATTACTTAGCTTGGAGAAAAGAAGGCTGAGGGGAGACCTTATTACTTTCTACAACTACCTGAAAGGAGATTGTAGAGAGGTGGATGTTGTTGTCTTTTCCCAAGTAACTAGCGATAAGATGAGAGGAAATGGCCTTGGGTTGCACCAGGAGGTGTTTAGATTGGCTATTAGGAAAAATGTCTTCACTAAAAGGGTTGTCAAGCATTAGAACAGGTTACCCAGGGAAGCGGTTAGAGGTATTTCTTAGAGGTATTTAAAAGACATGTAGATGTGGTGTTTGGGGATATGGTTTAGTGGTAACTTGGCAGTGTTAAGTTAATGGCTGGACTCGAGTATCTTAAAGGTCTTTCCCAGCCTAAATGATTCTACGGTTCTGTGATTCTAAATGGATAATCTCAGAGTGTGTCTACATTACCAAGTGTTATAGAGCAAAGAGTGGAGAACAGGGCCGGATTTGCGATCTGTTATGATTTTAGGACTGCATTTTCACGTTGCTTCATTACTGGCAATGAAGTTGGTGCCAGTTGCTGATTGGTGCCAGTTGCTGATTCACAGCACATCCCTATCCTTTGTAGAAGAGTAACTGTTGAATGACCCTGCATCCATTTTTCAATGGGGTGCTGCAAGTGGCACCCCATGGTACAACATCCCCCTTGGCTCCTTCAGGAACAAAAGTGCTTCAAGCGTACCAGCTGTGTAAATCAGAAGAACCTAAATATAGATTCAAGACAAGTTTGTGTCAAAAACCCACCCCTCCAGTGCACTTGGCAGATGCACCTGTAGGGTACAAGCCTACAGTTATAAACCTATTTCATCTACTTTTATTTTAACTACATTCGGAGGAACTGAATTGATTAAGAAGGGGGTTTATGTGACTATAGCCCAGGTGAAGATATATACTTTCAATTTTAAGATTGATTGAAATTAATATATGATGCTGTACCTCTTTTTACAATAAGAATTTTTCTTCACATTTTCTTCACATATAAGATGATGCATTGAAACTTTCCCACTTTCTTAAGCTGTACATTATTTGCATATGTAAGTCCAGTCTCTTAGATCTTTTATCTATTTGACATGTCATATAATTCCATACCAAAATCTAAGTGATGTTTTAAAAGTCTGATTTTTTTTTAAAGCAATGCAAAAATGAAAAGATGACTATAAATTTAGAAAGAATTCATTTAGGACAAACTTCTGTACTGCATGGATTTCTCTATACTTGAAAGAGTTGTCTAAGCTTCCCTTACAGTTAATGGGAGTTCTACTTAGTTGTTCACACTTGAATTCTTTGTGCTATCTGAGTTCTCCAAGTGCATCTGTAATATTTGCATAAGTCTGGCATGACCATCAGGAGTGGCAGGTGGAGTCCAGGTATTGTACTAGGTACCTGTACATGGGCAGTTGAGTCATCCTAAAGGAAACATCTAAGTTTAACTAGTTGAATAGCACTCTAGACTCCTTTGACTGGATTGACTAGAACTCCACTGTTTTAGCATAAACATCTACATTTATTCCTTCCTAAATTAGATATCCGAATCTTGAGCATAATCCTACCTCTTAGTTCCTGAGTTACTTCATCCTGTTCTTACTTAAGCACTACATAATCATTTCTAGTGATTGTATGGCATACTAATTCAGAAATAGAATGTGAATTCCCTATTTTATCCATTTTAATGGAACTGACTTTTTTAAACTGTTACAAGTAAAATCAGTTTCTAATTCTGATGATTATGACAGTTTTTGTGGTCTTTTATTCATTATATTTAGTATAATATAATAAATATACAAGGAAAGTGCACATCCCACTTGTCCTTACAGTTATATCTCTGGGTCTGAACAGTCCTGCTATTGCCAAAAATAATTCCCTGAGCACAGCTTTCATGGAGCATAACATGGAGCTTCAGTAGAAAGTTGTTTCGTGGCTTATAAAATACCCTGTCCAGTAACAGCGTCAGTGAAATTTTTCCAGGCGTGTAGAAAAAGGCAGGACTGTACGGAATTACTTAAGATCATTTAGTGTAATCATCCTACAGTAAGAAGTACTAGATGTACTGCAGCCATTGCTTGCAGATATTTGCCTAATCTGTTCCTAAACAATTCTAGTGAAGGATTTATTGCTGAGTCTCTGTTCTGATATTTTAGCCACTATTTACATGAAGATTGTTACTGCCTCCCTCTATAGGCTTCTGATACTTGAAAAAAAAATATCTTTCAATCAGCTGCACATACATTTTATGGTGATTACATCTAGAATGTCCTGTGGAAGTGCTTATGTCTGCGTCGACTGTATTGGGACACTGTGACCTTGTCTCACCACAAAAATGTTAGACCAGCCACCTTTGGTCAGACAAAAGATCCATCTGGCCCTTAATGCTACTTCTTACAGAAGTAGGAGATATATAAAAAAACCCATGCTAGTCGCTATACATACTACCTCTGGAACATTCTCCCATAATTGAGCAACTTTCAACCCAGAAACTTTCTGCATCCATTGTAATGTTTTAATGGCTTTTAATGACCCTTCTGTTAATTTCTAAAGCCCACTCTCTTAAAGCATTATAGAATCATAAAATTGTCCAGTTTGGAAAGGACCTTTAGGATCATTGAGTCCAACCATTACATTCTAAAATTATTGTCTACAATATCCTTCAGCAAGGAGTTTCGTCGTTAGACTATAAATCTAGCTTTTAGCTGACCAAAGAAAGTAAGATTAATTTCACCCAAAACACTTGGAGATGTATTTTAGTATCTTTATGAGGATTGAAGGTACACTGGATGATCTATACTTTGATCTATAATTCCTTGATTGTGTTGCAGCCCTTAACCTGTATACTACCAACCCCTCAGCAGGGGTTATTAGTTCAGGTGCAGCACAAAACTAATTCATCTGACTGGGTACATGTGTTTTTAGGGTCTCTACACCAAGGTTCACTGTTTTCTGTAGACATTTATTATGTTGCTGCTGTTGGTAATGCTTTTATCAAGTTGTAGAGAAGAAACGTTACCAGATTGGTGTGTCATCTTTTTATTGTAAGGCAAATGCATAGAAGAAGCAGTTATGCCTTTAGAATTTCTTCTCATAGAGAGTGAGACCATTGATTTTCATCAACTTTTCATTAGTGTTTGGTGAAATGTTCTCTGTATTTTTTTCAGTTTTGCATTTTTGCGTTCCTGCTTTGCATCTAGCACTGTGTGGTACTGTTTGAAGCTTCCTGGGGTCTCTTGCAATGTATAAGAGTTTTTTTTCTTTGTTTTGTTTGTCAGTTGTCATTGTCAGTGCTGCAGCAGCAGTCCTTCCCAAATCCAGAAAGGTTAGAATTGCATCCTGCTCAGGGAGGGACAGCCAGGACAGCCATCAAATATAATGTCAAGCAGAAACACAAGATGTACTTAGTGGCACAAAATGCACTGATGGAATCTGGCTCAGTAACCATGTTTATAACTCCTTTGCACAGCAGCAAAAAGCAAGGAGGATAAACCAGTTTATCTGGTCTATTGATTTCTTGTTGCTCTGAATCCTGATACTTTGATTTTTTTGGCTTGAATCTTTATGCTGCAAAAAGGGTGAAACTGATGCTTAGGGCCATCTCCCTACGGGTAATATATGGATCAGGTATGCAGGTTGCTGGCAGAGGATTTTCTAAGGTAAGTCTGCAAAGCATGCAGCTACAGGTCTCCCGTTAGGAAGGGTTTCAAACCCACCTCTCTCATTTTACATGTTAAATGTGGCCTAGAGGAACATCCACCCACACCAAATGGAAAAGCCAAATTTCCTTCCAGTTCCAAAAACATTATAGACATCTGCCAAATGACATTTCTAATTCTTCCCGTAAAAAATGGAAAGCTAAACAGAAGCATCACCCTTCCAATAAATCCATTCCAAACTCTTCCTGATTTATTCCAGATCCACTGCGTTTTGGTGAGGCTGTTAAATAATACACGCTTTTGTTCTCCTTACGGGACTTACCTCAGAATGTATTTTATACGGGTATTCCTTCAGAGACTTTTAAAAATGCTCTAGAAATCATAAAGAGGCAAAGTTAGACTTCTGATACACATGTTCAGTTCTTATTGACTTCGGTGGGGAATTTCAAGCCGGAATAGACCACAGTGTTGGAAACATTTATTTAGGCACACTATGGAATATGAGTACTTCTGAAGAAATGTTAACATTTCCATCAACTACAACAAAATTTTAGCACCTTAGTTCGACCTTCTTTTTTCAATGCAAGAAAGAGACAAATCACTAAAGTATGTTTAAGAAATCAAAGGAATGGTGAAATGAAGAAAGCCACAAAACTTCTTGACAGGAGGATTTTTTTAAAGGACTAATTAATAACAACTTCTCACAATAGATGTCTCATCTCCAAGATGTAAATGAAGGATAAAGTTTTAACTCATTTTTTACTGCAGTGAGATTGTTGAAAGACATCCAAATTCATATTACCATAAAGAAAATAGGTCTTGAGATTTTATCCTTTAAATTATAAAGACTTTGAAAGGGCTGCTTTCAATGGTCACTGTTGTGCCTCTATTTGTTCTGGAAGGTTTTTGCAGCCTGACTACTTGGACAAGCACAAGAAGACCCAAGATCCTCTGGCTATGCCCTGACCATGTCAGGCAGAGCCAGTTCCTGTCCAAAGTCAAGTACATACTCAGATTGCTCAATCCTGCTTGTTACCTCAAAACACAAGTGCCATGTGAATGTGTCTATATATGACTTTGGATCAGGGCTGGCTCATGTCTGGCCACTTTGAAGAACAGACAGACAAGCTTGCATCTGTCTGTACCTGTCCTTGTAGACATACCCTAAAGCTGCTAAATAGCTGATTTTTTTTTAATGTCGCAGTAAACAATGAATATGGAATGTCAAGCAATCATCGTGGAACTAAAAAATCCTCAACAAAGAGAACAGGTAAAACAATGCAAATAAAATGAGACTTTTTTTTTCCTCCCACGCCCATAAACTGTCATGCAAGTGCAATAGCTGGAATAGATGTAAACTCTTTCTGAAAAGCTACTTTAGTAGTGTGCAGTCACCTTTTTTTAAATTATTATTCTCCTATTTTAATAATTTTTTCCTTATTTTAAGAAGAACTTGAATTTTTATATTCTTTAAAAATGTGAGCAAGAAATACTGGCTATTGGTACAGGAAGTACAAGAAAGCCTGTGACATTTTCAATTTTCTTTCACAAAATGAAAGGTCCTCGTAAACTTTGGATAAGATTCCATACTTTGAAGTCATAAATGTTGCATGAATATGTCTGTTGGCAAATTCTTTCCCAAAGTATATTTGTTATTAAATTGAAATTAAATTAAATTATTATTGTTATTAAATTCAGTGATGTAGTAAAAATGGCCATTACAGTGTATAAAAAAGCATTGATTTATTCAGTAATAAAAGAGAACACCCCAGGTAAAAACAGAAGATGAATATTGGAAATAGCATTGCAGTAATAAAGGGGAGAGACTTATGGAACTCTTCCAAAGGTCCTTCCTAGGTGTTGAGAGGAGCTCTAGCAACTTGAGATGTATAAGAAAATAAGGACCAAAGATCTTGCACCTAACTTGGGTCCCTATCCAGAGTCCACATCCAGAAGGATCAGAGGACTGGTTTAAAGAACTGCTTGTCCCTAGCGTGATCAAACAGCCATTCCATTTCACACTGACAGCAGGATACTATATCCACAAATAATACCTTTTAAAGAAGGCTTTTAAATCCCTAGCTCTCACCATGATTTGAGAACAGGTCTGTGTTACAAAATGGAACTTTGTTCTAGCAGGGGACAAACAGGTGGCAGCCAAGTCCAGAGGTGCAGCTGGATCTGAGAAGATAGGAGTTACTTTCCCAAAGGCTTTGCATAAGTGAAGGACAAATAACTTTAAATATAGCAGCACTTTACAACTGAAATATCTCTATTTCAGTAAGAAACAGTAATATGTCCCCAAAAGCAGAACAGAACACGAAGTAGCTACAGGGCTTCATGAGTGGATATAAATTTAGAAGATCTGATGAGCCATCTCAAACTTTTCTCCAGCTGCTTTGATGACATCATTGGTTTCACTATCTACAGTGTCACCATTGTCACATTAAACAATGACAGTTCTAAAACTATCCTCTCTGCTTTCCTGACGGATACTCATATGCTGCAGAAGGAAAAAAATAAATCTTCTTCTTGTCATCATAATTTTTTCTTTTTTTTTTTTTTTTTCTTTTCCTTTTCTTTTTTTTCTCCCACATAATTCCCTTTTGTCCTTCAGGTCTTAATTGCAATTCATTATTATTTTTGTGAAGAGCAGCCTCATGAAGGCAAAGAGTTAAAGACGTCACTTTAAATGACAAAAGCTGAACACTTTACCCCACTTTCAGTCTCTCATCTATTCATCCTTTTCATTGTGAACTTCGCTATTTCAGCTTTCTAAGCTCTTCAACTACCTGCTCCTAATTTGTATTCCTGGGAAGAGGCCTAGGCTGGTTATTTTGCATTTGTGTGCTAATGGTGATGAGTTTGCTTCTAAGAGGAGAACAGGGAGGGGAGGGCAGGAACCTCCAAAAGGGTTTAAGTGGGAGTGGGGGTGAAGGTGCAGGAAGGGTTGTTTGGGGGAGAGTCATGCTGAATTTTAACCCTGAATGCTTTCTTATACAATTTAGCACAAAGCCCTCCTGATTATATGGAAAATGACACCCTGTGAAAACTTGCCTGTTCATATACACCTTTTAAGCAAATAGGTTAGTCAAGTGTCTGGAAAGCCTGGGAGACAGTTGGGTCATCATTTTATTAACACATTAAAACACGACATATATTTTGCAAAGCTTTTTTCTTTTTTTTTTTTTTTTTTCATATTACCCTGGAAATTATGTACCGTATTCAAAGTATGTATAGTATTCTGAAATATGTTGATTAAGGGAAACAGTCTATATATGTAAATGACAGCAGTGTAACCCAGCTCTGCTTTGTTTGATAAAACCATTTACTTTCACAGGGTTAATTTTGCCTGTGCGCTTAGATACTGAGTTAGATAAAATACCTTTCATTAGATTAAATAGGCAAACAGAGGCTTTTTGACTTATTGACTAGTATTTCAAAGCTGAGCATTTCTTATGCTAATCATTTTTTATAACTAATTTAACAGACGTAAAAGAATGTCATTATGAATAATTAGAGATGTTAGTAATTTAGTTTCTAATTAACCAGGGATGTGGCAGACCATTACAGATGGGAATACTCATTAGCTGTGAGAGGCATGGGTGTTTTACTGCTTATTATAGATTCTGCCTATATTTAAAAACGGTTTGGTTGCTTGCACTTTCTAACGTGAACCACTTTCGTTTCTCACTGCTGGGTATATCAACTTGTACTTTGTCGCACGGTAAACCAGACAACTGTGCAAAGCATCTGATGCAACAAAGCGTGTGGGCAGTCATTTTCCATTTCATGAACTATTGCCTGACAGTAGTTCTCACCCCAACTCCACGCCCAAGAAGTGAATTTGCAAAAGGGGCATTTTTCTTTTGCAGGTGTAAGTTGCTCATAATACAATTGAGCACGTAACTAATAGATCTTCAAATCTGCACCCATGATTCATTGTGTGAGGAAAAATGAAAAAGAGCCTAGTGGTTAATGTCTCCCTACTTGCTGAGCTTACGACATTACAGAATGGTACTGGAGTCTATATGTCATCCATTTGCTGTGTGGAATCTTCCACTAGTGACTGAACAGCAGACTCCTGGGTGTGAAAAAGGCTGCTCCTTCAGACTCTCACATCCCCTGAGTGAACTTCCACACACCACTGCTGTTTCTGCTCTTATTACCTCTTGCTTTCTTTCGCTACAATTTCCAAAATTCTCATTTATTCTAAATGTTCAAATTCAACAAGACCCAACCATCTAAGGACAGCCTTTCTTCCCTTACATTTGAGAAGAAATGTACATATACTTTTGCAATTTCTCAGATACTGGAAATCCTTTGGAATCAGTAAGGTCATCTTGTTTTGGAAAAGAGACTGGATATTGATTACAGTAATCATAAGTCATTTTGCAATATTAGCATATTAGCATTATGGACAGGCCATTAAGCTCTATGAGAAGGGCAGACTGCTCCATGATTTATTAGTCTATGGAAAGGAAGAGAGTGACAATTTCATGAGCTACAGCAGCAAATAAACCTGAAGGAGAAGAGCTTCCTCCTATGCCTGACTTGGGGGTTATATAGAAATGTGCACCCTAATAATGGCTGTCTTTGTCTACAGAACAAAGTCACACACAGTTTTTCAGGAGTGACCCAGTTAAACTGCTGTAAGCTCTGTTTAGTCTGAATATGTGTAACAGACCTCCACCCATCATTTAATGTAGTTTAACCAGATTAGTTTAAACCTTTGTTAACCAGTGCCACTTTCTTCTGCAGAGAGAAACAAAAGTGGTTTCAAGTCAGATCACTCATTTTCTGTGCAAACCTGTTTGAGATTCCTCTCATTTGAGAGCAAATGCGTCCCATTTCAATTTCTGGGTTAGAGCCTGCACCGAAAATATCAGAAGCTGTAAATTAAAATGAACTGCTGCTTCAACTCAAGTGTTCACATAGGGAAGAAGTAAAGATGGAGATTCCTGATATGCTTATTAGCCTACTTATGTATATTGTATTGCCAGTTAAACTTTGCCTAAGATACAATTCAACATACTTAGTCAGATTAGAAAATATTTTTTCTTTTCATAGCAGAGATTAGAGCACTAACCACAGCTATGGAAAATCAGTGTTCAGTGCCTGCTCTACTATAGATATCATAATACAAATGACCTTGGGCAAGTCACTTAGCATATATTTGCACTGCAATCAGACAACCTAACCTTAAAGTTCAGCATTCCTGAACTTTTTAGCAGCACCAGCAGACCACTGTCAACCCCCACTGTTTTCAAGGGCCACTGTGGCCCCCTATAAAAATTTTAATCAAAAGCACCATTGTGATAACGTTGTTTTATATGGTTCAGCAAACCACTTACTATAAATTGGGAACTGCAGATGGGAATCACTCCAATGGCGTGGCTTCAATGTGGGTTAAATGCCGGGGGTCCCAGGCAGATTTGTGCATCCTGAGCTGCTTTGTTTACACTTCTGTGAGTGCCCAAGCTAGTCTGGCTACCACCAGCTCTTCCATGCCTGTCCTCACTGCTGCCACACTTCCCAACTGCAGTGTTGACTGTGCCTCAGCTCCTTACTTGTAAAAGTATTTGTCTGCCTCACAGGTGCAATCTGAACATAGATGTATCAAAAGGCTGAGAGGAATGCAGATGTCATAGGGTTAATGAGAGTATCTAATATATATACTCTAAAATACACTGAATAGTTATCTTCTCAACTTTCCCTAGGACCTTGTGGGAAGTCCTAGTGGGCACGGCTAGAGGAATGAGCAAACTACTAAAACGAAGGTGGGAGGTTATATAACTGTCAAAAATTATCTCAGTTCTGTTGGTTTAACCAATGTCTGACTCATCTGACCTCTCTCTAGCCTGACTACAGTGGAGATTAAAAGAAAAAAAAAAAAGAGGCACCAAACCATTTTAAATTAACAGAAGGTGCTAAAAGGAAAGGGGTTGCATTATAATAAGCGGCTGATGGCCAACAACCACTTTCTCACATGCCAGAATCTGATGGTCTGTTTGATTTTGCTCTCAGAGTTAATGTGATGTACCTGAATGCATGGAATCTTCAAACTTGAGTCTGAGATCTCCTTATGGTGATGCACACTTCTGGCTGAAGAGAGAGGGGACAGTACCTGCATGTCATTCCAGAGGATATTGAGTAAAGAACAGCATAAACAAAAGTCTTGCAAATAACAAATTTTGGGCAATCAGATTGGTGATGGTGTTCTTTAATCTAAATCAATTTCTTCACCCTTAGTTGCAAATTCTTTTCCACAGGACAAACAATAATGTAATACTTGCTTAAGGAAACTGCCTGGATTTGGATGAAAAGTAATTGGGATGCATACCTCATTCTCTTAGGGTACTACTTTTGCTAGTAGTAAACCAACTGCATGATACCATGAGCTTCTTCCAGTGTGCAAAACAACCCAGACAAACTAAAGCAAACCAAACCAGGAGTGGGCCTCGTGTTAGGTTAGCAGCTACTATCTATTTGTAGAGAAGCAGACTATAAATTAATGGGTATAACTAGATCAGCTGTATCTATACATTCTATGAATTTTCATTGATGCCAAATTCTAAAAGATGAAAGTCTACATGGCTGTCCTACTTTGATTGTTGATTTTTCTCTACATGTTTCTTTTGAATGCTCTTGGAGAAAGAGAAAAATCTTTCAACTACAGTAATCTAGCCTTCGCTGCGCAATGACTGAAATAGAGACTGTTTTGTCATTTACAGGTTATTGCTTAATAGAAAGTTGTCTGAGGTAGTTTCCTAAGATTAGGTGATGACATATTTGAACGTCACTTATCGTAATCATGTAAGCAGTATGTGTATCTTAATAAAGATCCTCTGTGCTGGGACTTTTTTTTTTCATCTGGGTTAAAAACTATGTTCTGATGCATAAAAATGAATAATTTAGTTATAGCTGTATCACCACAAGTTTATTGTAAACTGAAGCCACAATTGCAATCTTGGATGCCACAAAAAACTCGCTATAAAAGTATCTAAATGGTTCTTTCTTCAGCTATTTTTACATACCATTTTACGTTACCAGATGTTAAAACTCTATAGATTATCTGACAGCAAATACTATATCAAAGGCAGTTCAAAAGAAAAGTAAAAATGATTTTCATATTTTTAATCATGCCTGCAGATGGGTTAGGATAATCTGTCATAGTTCAGAAGTAGAAAAGAAAAGAAACAGGCTTGATGTAACTTGGCTCAGTGGTCTGTTTCAAATATGGTTCAGACACAATGGGAAAAACAAACAGGTCTTTTCTTGAGAAAACAGATGCAGCAGGCAAGTGCAAAATCTTACTTTGCTCATTTCAAAGACAAAAATCAAAAATCTAGCTTTTTAGGAGAGAGAAAGAGACATTACTCCAAAGATTCCATGGAAGCTTTTCTTTTTTGAGAAACTTTCTGCACTTCCCCCTTCCTCTTCCCACACACGCTGAATCAACAAACCCAGATGTTCACAAGAATACATCCCTCGGCACAGCCATGTCCTGTGCCACGCTCGTGTACTACAAGAGGAGATGCCTCACTGCAGATGCATGGGAATCCCGTGGGACCAATTGTTATGCTGCAAAGCAATGTACAAACTGCGCTGCAGAGACAGCAGGGGAACTGAGCGTGTTCTTTATTTCTGCACGGGGATAGCTTCATGGGCTGGACCCTCTTCATGGGCCCTGAATATCTAGGAATTTGATGCTTACAAAAAATCTGACTTCTGACTGGCAGCTCTGGACGTGCACATCCGGGTCCTTGTCACGGTGTTTTCTTAGTCTGGCACTGAACTAAAGAGTGGAATCTGGAAAACAGAAAAGAGCCTGATACCAATAAAACCCACTATCCATAATTGTTATCTTACCTTCTTATTTATGGAATTTATAGGGAAAGGATGTTTCAGTTTATCCCCACCCAAGCACAGTCTCAGTCATCTGCTTACCTGCTTTTCTCAGATATTTTCCTTGACTGACACCTATTTTATTTTCAGTGTCGGCCTGTGATTTAAATGTGTGACCACTCAACGCTGGAGAAAGCAGCGGCTTTGCGTTTTCCGCACAGCAAGTCTTGTGGCACCTTCTCCTAGTTTAGCTACGCCTGAATACCTCATGGCACCCGTCACCCAGCCTGTACCGAGGGGCTTAAAACAGCGAATTCAGCTGGAGCGCTTCAAAACAACATAGGAAACGAGTGGCAGGGTCGGGGGTTGGGATGGGGAACCAAACCGCCCGGTGCCTGACATAAAAAGAAAAATAATAAAATAATAAGGCAGTCCTTCGCCATAAAAACAATAACCTGGATGTTTACTGTGCCTTGGCCGCACACCCTCGAGCGACGTCTGCGCCGCAACCCCCCCCTCTCTCCTCTCCCCGGGCCGGATGGCTCCACAGCTCAGTGCCTTGGCTTAGGTGCAGTTGGAAATGCCCCGAGAATGGCTCTTTGTTGATTTTCGCCTGTGCGAGAGAGCCTGGTGTTGCTGCGAAGCGAAGTGCTATTGAATTTGCTCGCTCAGGCAGAACACTCGACAGGAAGGAAGGAAGCAGCCATTCTTTCTGGTCCTATTGTCTGGCCACCAGGCTTAGGCAATCAAACAGCCCTGTGGCCCGGCTGCCGGCTCCCGCTCC
>VXBJ01003451.1:267471-289686 GCA_013400055.1 Nycticryphes semicollaris
GGGGGAAAAAGGGGTCGGGGAGGGGAGAGACGAGAGCAGCCCCGGGTGGGACAGAGCTGCTCAAAACCGCTTCTGGACTGTCACCAGAGGAAAAGAAAGTGCAGGAGCCAGTGAAGAGTCCTTCCAATGCTAGGAAATATTTTTGTTGTGGTCAGAAGGCACTTTTTAAAGCTGTGGGCTGTTTAATGCCACATTTATCTTTCAGGGATAATGAAAGGTGAGGTGGAAATGGATGTGGGACAGACAAAGCAAACCTGTCTTTGAAAGCAGGTTCATTTGAAAAGGATGCAAATACAACGTGGTCTTCTGACTTCCCAGTCCCTAGTTCATTTACCTCCCTTTTCTCTCCACGGTAAAGGAGAAGGTGAAAAACAGAGCTGAAGGGGCTTGTTCTGCAAGGCAGAACGCTGCGAGTGGCCACTGCTTGTAGTAATGCCAAGGTCTCAGGGCAAGTTCTCCTGAGGATGAGTGACAGAGGGAGTGCAAATGGCATAACTGGCCTGAGAGCATCCAGAGCAAAAATCTGTCTGCTGTCACATTTTACCTGTCAGATCACATCCCTGCAATGTCTCAGGACTTCTGGTCTAACATCAGGTTGCAACCATAAAGTTGTTACGTAGGTTTTGCGATGCTGCCTCTCTTGTTCTTACTGAGACCTATCTATGGGACAGTTCCCTGATACAGTTTGGTGGCTGGATTTGCTGTGTGTGATAGCTGCAGGATTTTTTTTTTTTCTTTAATCCCGGGAGGCTTTCCTCAGACAATACAATCCAGTGGCCGATCAGGTAATAGGTATGTCAGTGATGTCATTCTTAATGTCACATGATAGATTATGCACTGGTAAATCTGATGTACAGTGAGATAGTAGACTCTAGCAATTGCAGAGGCTTTAGTATTCACGCAATCCTGTTTCTGCAAGCCTGGGGGTGGTTTCGTGGTGGCTTAAGCCACTCTAAATGCAGGCTCCGATTCTCTCACTCATGCTGGTGTCCCCAGCTCTATGTTCCTGATCCATCCTCTTACTCAACATTATTGCTTCCAGTCTTGCTTGGCCACAAGCTTGGATGCAGCTGAAAACAAATGGCAGCCCCCAAGCTGGGCAGAGGCTGGTGACACCAGAGTCTGATGCCAACCTTTCTGATGGACAGGGTGATGAGGACAGGCAACATGGATTATTTGCCACAGCCTGGGCTCATCAGGGGAGACATTGCTCCTTGGCATGGCACCATGCTGAAGCACTTTGGAGTGCCACCTTCAAAGCCAGAAGGATTTGCTTATACCTAGGAAAGCCTATGGGCTGCAGTTGCCTTTTTTTAACTTCAACAGAAAGACACGCATTGCATTTCTGAGTTTTGCCTTTGGAGTATGCCCAGTGTCCCACCTTTATCTTAATAAAACCTGCTCACACCTACTGTGGTGCGAATCTTAAACAACCTTGATCAGTTAATGGAGTTATTCCAGGTTTACCAGTACAACAGGCAGAAATCAGCGCGAATTATACCATTTGTTTTCTTTTTAATGGAAAAAAGTGGAAATTACTAGAACAGAGAGACATTTGAAGCCAAGAAGAACTCTTGGGTTTGGATTTTATTACAAACTTGAAACTCAGGCCAGTTTTGATGGGATTTGTAAATGCTTTCAACAAACGTGGGCCGAGTTTCAAGTGAGGCTGGGCTCCGTTGTAAGGGAATCTGGGCCAAGGTATGGTTTTGAGTGGAAAGCATATGAAACTGAGTGCATTTTCCTGATTTAGAGACTTGCTTTGAAGTACTTGGTCCATTCAAACCTAAAACTCAAAGCAAAAACCCACATGGTGTGAGTGCACTGAAGCCAAAACTATAATAAAAAATTCCCTTGAAACTCCATGATTCAAAGTTAGTACAGCTCCAGATACTACTTATAAGCTGTTACTGAGGTTGTTATTTTGAACATATTTTTATTTCAGAAATTTTAAATAATCTGAACTTTTTACTAATTTCCAGATTCTTAAAATATAGTCTTAACTTCTTACTGTAAGGGCTGTAGTGGGGTGGAAAGGAGTCAAGATTATTACTTTTGTTAATAACTTCTTTATGAAGCTATACATAATTATTTTTTTTTATTTTGTCCTAAATAAGATACATCTTTAGTGACCCTACTCTATGTCTATGGGCTCTCTCACCATGCTTAGAACTGAAGTGTCTGAGAGCCTTCCAACAGCACATGAAGCAACATGAATAACATCTGTTACATGCTGTTTATTGTCTCATCCTTTCCCTGAGATGCAGCATGTGCAATGGAGTGTCTTAATCTGGTGGGGGGTTTTGTGTCATGATCAAGAAACTGTTTCTTTTGAAAATGTCTTAAAGGGCAAATGAATGGAGGACATTACTGGTTAGAAACTGGAGGGAAAATTCCCCATGAGGGGATACTGACATATTTATTTTTTTTTTTGCCATTGGCAGATATTTTCACTTTACTGCAACAGTCACATACACAAGCTCTGTGCACATATTCACATAGCTAGACAGAACTGCTTTCAAGCGTTTTTGTTTGAACGCAGAGTAATGCAATTAGCTTTACTGCACAGCATGCCTTTGATAGCAGAAAATATGCTACGAACCAACTTCTCTCCCCTTTACAGATGCGTCAAAATTCCATATGAGCAGCCACCCAGCGACTCGACTGGCTTTTGCATTTCCAGTTAACTACCCTGAACATAAAAGTCTGGGAAAGGATCTGAGAAACGTGTTCCTCCAACTACTGCAACACTTCAGCAGTAAGGCTGAATTTGTGTTACATGTGGAGGATCGCATGTTGGTATGCATCATTCATAGTCCTATGCAGATCTATTAGACACTTCTGAAAGGGGCTGGTAATCCCCAGCTGCCTGCCTGTGGAACACCCATAGAGCTAATGGGAGGTCCGCATGTGGCTTGCTGACAGGATCAGGCCCTGTGGCTAAAAGCAGTCGGAAGACTTTGTGATATAAGTAATAATTCCAGTACGAAGAGTCTCCTTTCTTATACAGCTCTGTAATTTATCCTTGGCTGCTTCGTCTGTGATCCTGATGGCCTGGGCCAAGAAAAATTAGGGGCAGGGCAGTCAAAATGGAGGTCTGGTTGTCTCACTTCTGTAACTCATCAGAATCAAAGTGACAACCTCAAATGTCACCTGGAGAACTGAATTGTTTCTGAGGTGGAAAAGAGAAAGAAAAGGAAAAAGAAAAAAGACAGCTGTGGGGATACCATGATCAAAAAGTAGAGAGAGAGAGCAGCAGAGAGGGAGCAGTAGTGGAAGCAGATGCACACTTGCAGAATAGTGACTGTTGCCCTTCCAAGCACATTACTAACACCAGTGACTTCTCCCAGGGATAAATGCAGAGGCACATACTCTGTTCTTCTTTCTCCTTGGAAGTTTAGAGTGAAAAATCAAACTTACAGAAACTCTCCAAAGTTCTGTCTCCATCTATTCTTCCCCCTGGCAAGTCCTGCTAGTCCCTTCTGCATATGAAGCAACATGAATTAGAACAAGAATGGGTTTTAAGACCATTAAAGCAACACTGGATAACACTGTACTGGACAGCTGTCATAACATATGTGTCCCAAATACAAAAGTGACTTGCCATTATCTCACATGTGCAAGGTGAAGCACCTCTGTACCAAAGCTCTGCACAGCACAGGAGGAATGAAGAGAGCATCATGTTCTTGATTCCTCTGGGCAGGCCCAGACCAACTTAGACTGAAGCTCAGCTGCCCTAACTGGCATAGCCTATATGCTGTTAGGGCACTGACAAAGCAAGTACATATTTGCTCCTCTCACTTTCCTTCACCTTACAATTTGCATAGGGCAAACCCGGGTCATAACAGAGGAGATGATCTAGCCTGTAAAATTTCTTTGGACAGATAAGTTTGTGCTAATTCATCATGTTTCAATTTGATGAGCTTCAACAGGCTTTTTTAACGGAAGTTCCACATACCAGATCCTGCATTGTGTTTTGGAGTAGCCTCAGCACAGCTATCTACACCTACTTTGATAAAAAGCTGGTTCCATTACTGGCTTCAAAGCTTTTTTGATGTGAAGACTCAGTGGACATCTGAGCTACTTGGTCTCCTTGTATTCCAGTTGTTCCCTCCCCCATATGGATTGTAATGAGTTTGTTAGCTGTCATATCTTGGAGATTAAGCTTTTGTGCAAGTTTTTTTCAGGACAGACATGTGTAAAGGGGCCCTTTCAGCCAGAGAACAAGTGTTCCTTAATGGCCATACACATTTTTTTGGCATGCATCCATACATTGGCAGTATGATCAAACATACCCGAGCAGACAGTAAAACAGAGATAGTTGGAGGTGTAAAGAGTTTGGGAGCACAGAGGAAAATATGTCATCTCTGTTTTCTTTTAAGACCTCCCTCCATCAAGACTGAAGGGCCATAGTAAATGGTGGTCCTGATTTCTGTGGTGTCAGCCTAGAAGACTGTCTGGAAAATTCCATACAAAACAAAAGGGCTGCCAAGCCGCCTTACTGACAAATTAACTTATCAGCTGGAGAAGTTTTGATTTACAATGAAATTCCCTGTTGGTTACAGAGAGTCTCCCATTTAAAATTAATGACCTCATAGCTGATGAATGATGAAGCAGGAAAGGAAGTGTGCTGAAGACTGAACAAAAATCATCAGGTGAAAGGGGTGCTCTGTGATTATGGAATAAAAACTAGTTATTAGGGCTTTAAAAAAAAAAAAAACAAAACAAAAACCAACAACCCAGAGCTCAGCTTCTCACTGGTGCTAGTGGTGGATGTTTTCTTGGAATAGAAAATTACTTCCCCCCTCAGGATCTGTGGTACTATAAAAACAGTCCCCTTCAGAACTAACTTCCAAATTTGCTAACATAATACTCCTCTGAAGAAGAATAAGAATGTTGGTTTTACAGATAATTAAGGGGTTTGGGTCAGGAACTTGAAATATATCCATTAGTGTATGGTTTTCTGGTTAAGGAGTCATAAATGCACAGTACACTTTATTAAATAGCTTGAAAAAGACTATGTTTAAAATATGATAGCTGCTTTGGTGTGTTTAGCAACAGATAAATAAATGTTGAAGGAAGAGAGAGTTCACCTTGGCAATAACTGGGTGTGTCATTTCTTCAGAGAAGTATATTTTGTTGTTGTTACCTTTGCATTCCTTTTTTTCCTCTTAACTGATTTGAGAATGGAGGGAGGGTAAGTAAAAATGGAAGTGGAAAGGTAGAGCAAAATAACAGAGATTTGGGAATTTTAAAACAAACAAACAAACAAACAAAAAAAGGACTGTTACAAGACAGAACTGAAGAAAGTACCTACGTCTTGAAACCTTGTGAGGTGGGAGAGAAGCACCATATGAGGTATTCACGTCCTGCCTGCTGGGACGGTCATTTCAAGAAGAGAAGCTGACCAGTGAGGCAAAGCATAGTCAGAAATAACTAGGAAGAGGGAAAGGAATTTGTGAGTGAAAACATATAAAGAGGGACATTTGGGTGCCAAAATCCCAAATCTCCTGTTGTGGCTGTCCTTCCAAATACATCTCTCTAGTGCTGCAGGAGGTGGAGGTGGGGGGAAGGAGAAAGAAGCAGGGTCCACACAGGTACCCTTGAACAGTGGGCCATTTATTTGTGAGCAGAAAAATCTTTTAGACAGTTCATCATTTCCAGTACCATTCTTATGCTAATTCCACAGACTTAGGGAAATCTTAAACCTTGCTGAATGGAACCATTCCTTCATCAAGAGTTAATTTTAAAAAGAGAGCAAACAGAAGGACTTGATGTTTGGCAAGCTTGGGGTTAGAATGTTCCCATATACACATACACATTTGGAAGAGAAGTATCTTAGTATTCATGATACTTGGTTATAGAGTAGCAAAAAGCTTTCAATTAAGCATGAAAAACAAATATCACAATTTATCTCAATTCTCCAGTCTTTCATGTTCTGAAGGTATTTTTTATGGGGTTTTTTATCCACTTTTTTTTTTTTTTTTTTTTTGTGACTGTCTTTTATTTCAAGTTACCCTTATTCTGGGTCCTTTTTTCTTTCCCTTTGGTCAAAGCATTTCTGAATTTCTGCCAAGAAGTTACTATGTAAAGCCTGTTGTACTCAAGAGTTGGATTCCCATTCCTGGAATCATGACTAGCAACCCGAAAATAGAGTGCATTGTTGTTTCAGAAGGAAAATAAGAGAGGAAAGAAACCTTAGGAACAAACAGAGAAGGATGAAGCCAAGCGACAGTTACAGACTCTTCAGAAAGCTACTCTTCAATTAGACATTTCGATTGGCTACTGATGAATCTAATCTAGATGGCAGGAAAAACTGCATTTGAAGTACAGTCAGCTCTCACAAATTAATCCTATGCAAAGCTACCTATTTTTTGCTTCCTGCCTATTTGTGTTTAGGAACCAGCATCTTTACAAACACTTGAGAGGCAGGACACCTTGGAATGTCCTGTTTCTGCTGCAGACCACATTTTTTTTCTGAACACAAAGTGAAACTTCACCACAATTACATTGTGAGTTCATTCCCTGGGGAAAAAAATGGCACAATCTGTGCAAGAAGGAATTAAATAGAGGGTAAAGTTTTGCGGCATTTGGTTTTTTTTTTTTTTTTACGTGGTAGTGTAAGCAAATGGGTTAGCAATAATATTGATGTTTCAGCAAAAATACTGATGTATCAGCAAAGAAATACTGAGACTTTACAAAAAGATTCCATGCTAATGGTATTTTTCAGGATGTCTCTTTCAGGAGACATCCTTTGCTAAAGTAAGTATTTTCAGGAAACGTCCTTTGTTAAAGTAAATATATTACTGGATACTAATAAAAAAAATTCTGTACCAAGTTACCATCTCAACAACTTAATATGCTGTTCGTTGCTTTTTGCTGATTTTCACCACACAGAAGTTTAATATTTATAGCTATGAATTTTATAGCATTTGATCCTATAACAGTAATCATTATTAACAACAGAAAGTCTAAAAGCCTGGAGAGATTGGCTGGAGGAAACAGAAGAAACTTTGGGATGGCACACAGTATTATATCTTCCTTTTAAAGGAATGGGATGAAGGGAGGCTGATCAACATTAAAAAAATTCTACTGATAAATTGTAATAAAATGTGTTCTTGGGAAGACCAAGTTTCTATCAGTTAAAGAATATGAAAATGAGAGAGGGTACCTAGGGAGGTAAAAATATGTCCATAAACTGCAGAACTTTATGGAGGTTATAAGATTCTCCTTGCTCCCCCTAGGACTTTTATAAAGACAGCAGGAGGGAACTCAGATTCTCCTACCTCAAAAGTAATAAATCCTTTGACTTGAATTAAGAATATATGTTTTATGACGCACACTGGACAGACTTGTTTCGGTCAATTTAGTAGCTTATGAAGAACTCATTGATTCCCTATAATAGACACAGAAATAAAATACTAGATTTAGCTTAATAAAATACAATTAATATTAATTAAGGTGTTCATATGAAAAGAGACATGAGGCAAGACTAGATAAGAAAAGACAATGATTTCAGCCTGTGCTTTCAGTGAGTGCTAGCACTGCGATGTTAAACTTGAGAAACTGCAATGGTCTGAATATAAATCTGACAATCCACATTCGGAAAGTTCAGCCCCTTTAAAAAGCACCAAAACTATGCACCAAAACCCAAGAACAGTCCAAAAACACTAATTCCTTTGCAGCATTTAAAAAAAAATAATATATGTACAATATAAAATATAAAATCCAGTTGTAAAATACATTGTGTTGGTATTCCCAGGTTAAAAATACCTTGTGACATCCTAACCATTTGATGAGGCACCTGATTTGTTTCTCTGCTTTAGGTAACCAATGAAGCAGTAAGACAAAAGTTAATATGTACTTTGTAAGGACACTGTCAACAGAAAGGAATGAATGGCTCTGAGTGCCTATAAAAGAGTTTAGCTGCTGAGGCCTCTGTACCCAGTTTGGGAATTTAATGTAGAGGCAGGCAGGTTCTCAATATAGATATCTTCAAATATACTATATAGAGACTTTAGCATTTACCTTTTGGAGCATGCTGTCTGCTCCAGCAGACAGCTAAAACCATCAGTTGCGTGCTCACATTAGATGAACTGGAATCTTTCCTGAACTATCTGAACGACAAGTTTTCAGAATGATATCATAAGGGATTTTTTTTCAGTCCTGCTAAAGGTGTCATGAAGCCAGAAATACACATTTTTTCTTTTTTCCTCTAAGTGGTAGGCAAAAGGCGAGTAGAAGATTTAAACAGAAATTGCTTTTGTGGCCCTACAAAACCGAATCCGCATATAATGTCCGCTTTACCAAGTGGACATATACAAAATATTCCCACAAGAATCTTCCTTATGAAGTAGTCTGGCCAAAACACAATATAAGACGGTACCATTGAAATAAGATCACAAGGGACATACTGTTTTATTTTGCTAATCCATGTTGGTGCATATTCAAGACTAATGTATATAAAGCGCATGTGCATCTCTAAATAAACTAGTGTGTTTGCACTTAAAAATGCGACTATGTCAGTTTCTGTAATTAGATCCTTTAGCATCTGTTATTGATCATTCCTGTACTTCTTTAGCTTATAGTTGTGAATCAAGTAAAATGCAGAATGTTACCATACATTACAGAAGAGCAATGCTAAAGAGAACATCTATCGTGTCCAGCGTTACAGGGCCAGACAGTTGTGCATGCTTCTCAGTCTAATTTAGTCTTGGTCTGCAACATAAAGATCTCATTTGATATCTGCAGAAAAATGGTGTTTGGGCACTTGGTGCTAACACGATCACGAAGAGAGGGTGTTCAGGCCATTGGGACAGCTGTTTAAAACTCGGCTTGGTGCGAGAGTTCTCAGACAGACACTCCCTGTTTTAGCACAAACTTGGACTGCCCATTTTTTTCTTAGGAATGACAGCATGCCACGAGAACGTGGAAATGAATATAACCCAATTCAGGGAGCGAGGCTTTTCTCCTCCCGGGAAATGCATTTGCTTTGCTACACAGAGAGCACAGGCGTACTGCTTTACACTCTGCAGTGCCTTACTCTGCACTGATTTGGATCAGGCCTAGGTCTCTTGCTTTCAGTCAACCTACTAGCTGCATATAGCAAAGATGTTGTGTTTATGTTTCTCCAAAGACGGGATCCAAAATAGGGTAGATGTGGACAATACAAGTACCAATTCTCTCTTTACTCTCTTCAGCCTAGCTTTAACAGCAGCTGCAGTGAACAAAGCAAGCATATATCAATCACCAAAGCATGTATGTTTGTAACTTTTAGGTAGGTTACAATAAAAATCAAGTTTCCCACAAATAGTCTCAATATCTGAATGGTTTGATACTGAAGAACAGAACTCCATGAAACCTAACAGTAGGACAGAAGACCCAGAAGATATCAGTAAATGTGAATAAAAATGAGAGTCAGTTTGGATCTGATCCTTGTAGATCTTTCACAGCTTTATTTCTTACTAATCCTCACATTTTAGATATAAAGATTTCATAATAAGGTGAAGAAGGGCACCGGAGATTTGACATAGTATGTACAAGTGGAATAAGAAACGTCTCACATAGTCCAAAGCAACTGTGGGATTTGATTGAGGATTATCAGATTAAAAAATAATCATAAGAATTTTCATCTGGTCGCTGTTGCTAGTGATAACAGATGCTGGTACTCATGTGTCTCAGATAATGTGTTTCAGAGTAGGCAGTGTTACGACAATGTACAAGAGAATTAAAAAGAGAAAAAAAGTTTGTATCTACTATAGATCAATAGTCAAAAGAGTGAATAATATGTCAGTGCTAACAGAGGAGGTACATTTCATTTAGCTCCCTTATTGATCTCTGAGATAATTACACCATACATCAAAAGAAATTTAATTATATTCACATGTTGCTTTGTGAACTGCATTAACATCAATTGGACTCATGATCTTACATTGGGGAAAAAGTTTCGAAACTAAAATGTATGTAAAGCACTACAGTTTTGCTTTCCCAGATCTGAAATATGCCTCACAGTCAGGCAGATTAGTCCCTTTAACAGAGATGTAAAGACAGCACTAGAAATATCAATATAGGCTACAGTCCAGTCCACCTAATTTTTACTCCAAATTTGTACCTACAGTTTAAGCATCTTCAAAACCTTTATATAGTGCAGTGACTCCCTCTGATCCTCTCTTGTGTAGCTCCTTGCTAGGGGTGGCGAAGTTTCTCTTTTGCTCCTGAGACACATTGATTTTCTCTCTGAGAAGCGCTCCAGAGAAGGATTGCATTAGCCACCGTGTATAGAGTGCCTTGTAAAACAGTCCTGTCTATGGTGGTGTCCCTCCACAGCCAGTTCCAGTGGGGAGATCCACCTCCTTTGACACCATGCAAGGGGTGCCCATCCTTGCCCTGCACACATCACATTGTTTGGAGCCTAATGCGTCAAGCAAATCAGGGTGATAAATGTGTTGTCACTGCAAAAATACAAAATGTCAAATGTAAAGTATGAAAATATACAGTTGTTTGAATTTAATGTCAATGTTAATAACATAGATAACGCTTCTCTGATTTAGTTATTTGTATTTTATATTACTGCATTCAATAAATCTCTCTATTAATGAAAGCTGTAAAGCACTTCCAGATGGCCTGCCTTCTGAACACAGGAATGGGCTGAACCTCACAGCTTTGCAGAGGAATTCAGGTTCATCTGGTGCAGAAGACACACAGGGCCTTTTCCCCAAACTTGTTCCAGTGTCATGCTGGGACAAACAAATACAATATGGAATGTAAGTATCAGTCCCTGACTGAAAAAATGTTCTAGCATTTACATATAATTAGAGGTGTGACTTGGGAGGACAGAGGTAATCAGGCGCTGAACATTAGTAAAAGAGCTAATCCTTTGCTAAAGCGATGTAAGCCATTTGTGCAACCTCACTGGCATTGTGGTAAAAACACATCGAATGCTCTTAAAGATCTAACTCTTTGCCCCTGAAAGTGTAAATCAGCTAGTGGGTCTTAGGGTTTGGAGGAATGTTGTACAATTATCATATGAAAGAAAAATAAAAGGATTGCACCTCATCTTGATTTTATGTAAGTTACTTCCGAAATGCTCAGTTTTGAGATGTAATGGGAGATTCACCACAGGCCTGCTTCTTCCTAGACAACGGTGTTTACAGCAGAGCTGTAATCACAACAGACTCAAAGGAATGGAGGCACAATATGAAGATCATGAATTAATTACACTGAGAGGTCCAGATACATGAGTACCTAGACATTTGATGAAATATGACACTTTTCACAGTTTTCAGGATTTAAATAAAAGAGCCTTAGTCAGAGTCATAAAAATCATTGGTAAGCTTGACAAGGTGGCGTTCACAAACTTCAGATGTCTGTATCTGAGGCAGTTACCTATGATTCCCTTTATAACCAACACAGAGAAATAGGTACTTTAAGGATAAGAGTCATTTGACCTATTTTCATTGTCTATTTTAGGATGAGATGAATCATACTGTAGAAGTGCTTATTTAATTTCATTGAACATAAATGAGAGCACAGAGAGACTATTCCAGATGTTAACTACATCTACATTATGATTTATGATGATTAAGATACTGATGTCTATATTTGGTCAAATGAATCCAAATCATATTGACTTCTGTTGATTTTCAATTAAGCACAATAAAAAAGGTTCACTTAGAGGAATGTCTAACATCCTATTCAAAAGACACTGTAAAAAAATAAAAAATAAGTAAGACTAAGGCCTAATCAGGTGTGGAATAATTGGTTGGATTTGTAATGTACTTGAAACGCTTACTAGAAGTAAGTCTGATGCATGTTCTTCCATCAGTGACTCAGTATTTTCCTTCAACAGAGAGCTATGAATACATCTGAATGTATGATTTAATTGTTTATAGAGGCAAAAGTGTCTTTTGGGATTTCTTAAAGGGGAGGATGCAGAGGAAGAAGCTCTTCTGGCTTCACTGACATATCCCAAGGGCAAAAGTGACATTATTTGATGACTGCAAAGAAATCTATGTCTTACAGTGGTATTACAGTAGGCAGAGGAAGTCCTACATTTTTGTGGTATGTATGTGAGTTGTATTTGGACATACAAATACATAAATTAAATCAGATAGATCAATTGGGACGTGAAGAGTCCTAGTTTCAGTTTCTTTCTTGAGAACTTCTGTTTTGAGAAGCAGGTGGATACTATACGTGAGTAATATTGCTATTTTAAGAGCATTTTTATACATGTTTATGAAAATAAAAAGAAAACATATCATCTGCCATATCAAAGAAA
Organism: Nycticryphes semicollaris; assembly: GCA_013400055.1. Taxonomy (NCBI): domain Eukaryota; kingdom Metazoa; phylum Chordata; class Aves; order Charadriiformes; family Rostratulidae; genus Nycticryphes; species Nycticryphes semicollaris. The sequence goes on from VXBJ01003451.1 coordinate 279,749, forward strand.
AGAATTATTATGTCCCACATTGCATTGCTGACGATCATTTTGAGGTTCAGAAGGCTGTAAATGTTATTTATTTAATGCTTTGGTAGGAACAATATTTTAAGTCTGTTTATTTTATCAAAAGCTCTTCAAAAGACACCAAGGACAATGAACTTACTCTTATTCCCCACTCCCTCTCCATCATCTGAAATCCTTGGAAAGCTTCCCATATCCATAACTTGTAGTCTTCCAGATTTGTCTTTTGGCACTGCCACTTATACCTTACACTAGTATCATCTATAGCCCTCATATCAGTGAGAATATGAACCTTCCAAAAGTTTGGGGTTTTGATTGTGGGGGTTTTTGTGAGTAATAATATGTTGTTACCAATGTTGTATTGTTAGCAAAGTAACATCCTAAAAATGCATGCCTGAGATATCCAAGTGTTACAGATGTGCTAGGCCAGATATGTTATTCTCCTTTCTTTCCCCAGGAATACTCTCAGGTATGCAGTGAGAAGTAGGCATCCAAGTGTGCCTGAAAGTGAGCCTTGTTTACAGCCACATCAGAAGAAGGCAACCTTCATTTTCACTAAGGGCTGTGTTGGTAAGCAATACCACCGCTGGGCTCTCAATCATCACATCCCCACTTCTGTTTCAGCCTCTCTTTTTCCCTCTCCCTCTCCCTCTGGATATCCTCACTGAGATCCACAGAGGGGGCTTTTTTCTCCTTGAATCTTTATCGTTTCCCGCTCCAAGGCGTTGAGGTGCAGGTTGCTGTACACCGGGAAATGGCCAGTGCAATGGTGTGCGTGGGACAGTGGGCAGTTTGATGGCACAAAACTTTGTTTGCTGGACCAATGACTTCAGCACAGCTTCATCCACAGTGGCACCATCATTATTTTAACTCCTGTGATTAATGTTGCAAATCAAATCTGGCTCAGTAAACAGCCCCCAGGATTTGCCTCCTTAAGTCTCCTCCTTAAAGCCCCACTTTCAGCAGTTAGCTTTCTGTCAATACGCTCTAGGTTGGCACAAACCACTTCTCCTCACACCTGTGGTTGTATCAGGGAAAAAAGACCAAAATAAATATTTACAGTGTACATTCAAGAAGAAAAGGGCTGTTTCCCCCTTTCTGTCATTGATTTCCTCTGTTCCTCAGTTACTGGTTCTGCTCTATTTGTTTATGATATTGTGTCTAACTTAGACTGCATTTTGCAGGCAAAAGTCCTTGTTTCTTTGTCATGGTTGTTTGTGCTAGTCTTGCATACAATGGCAAAGACCTGGGGAAAAATATCCCACAAAGAACGCTCCGAATGTAAGCAATAGTAAAACCACAAAAATAAGCTAAAAGACTCAGAGAAAGGTAGTAACTAAAATGACTGTTAAACTCCTTTTTAAAATCTATTAGCTTTCATGTTTAGAATGTGTCCTTAGGATGGTGTGTGCTATCCTTTAACCCACTAGACATGTCAAAAAAAACTCCCACAAACTGAGTGTGTGTAGGAAAGATTTTATTAAAATTAGGTCTGTTTTCTTCTAAATGGTTAAAAAGTAATAACAGACTTTTATTGCTGTTAACAGGGTTTCACATTTTTCTCCTAAGTGATTGCAGAATCCTTGTTATGCATAAAAAAACTGAGAAGCAATGGTAAACAGCATTTCAAAATGAAAATTTCTCTCTTTCTCACCCTTGGAAATACACCAAATTTTTCAGACCAGTTTGGCTTACCTCTGCTATCTTGTACGTGCTCTGGAAAGCTGGATTTAAGAAATCAGACAGAACTGGGTCTTATCCTCATTTGGAGACCAATAAGTCTTCTATTTATAGAGGAATTTTATGTCCCCAAAGCCCCTGTATAACCTTAGTTCCTTACTGACAGGAATAGACTCTGCAAGAGACCCTTTTGATGAGTTCAGGATTGAGTAATAGTGATCAGGAAAAAAAAATCCTGCTAAGAAGCTGAATCGTTCATGTGCTGTAAAGTAGTGGCTTGTCCAGTTGCGTTTGTTTATACTTTGAAATAGTCTAAATTCATTTGTTTACAAGATGGATGTGTTTCAAGGGTGGGATAGGCCCATACATTACTGGCAGTGTAGATGCTGTGTCTAGCAAAGCAAGTCTGTAAACTGCTGATTGCCAGAAGCCAGGAGGGCACAAGGGGAAGGCTTTCTCTCCACTTGCATTCCTTACCTCTTTTTTTAAACATCTCCTACTAGCAAAAAAAAAAACNTGGATAAACAGACATTCATGTACGACTGGTCTGATATTCAGCATTCTCATCACAAGGGTTGAAAGCCTTTGAAAGCTAATGGCTCTCTCTGTCCTAAAGGAAACCCTTCCTGAGTGGGGGGAGATGCATTTGCTGCCTTTGCTTTTATCTACTCTGGGGCTAATGGAAGACATCGGTTTCCTGTTCTGTCAATCTTGCCTGTCAAGCAGACACTGAATTCACTTTAATCAAAGCCACAAACTTTTAACAAGGTGTACACAGAAGGTTCAGCTTGTCTCTCTTGCTTGTACGTACGTACTTTACCTTTTGAAACATCAGCTGTTCACATTGTGTGAGGGCCAGATGCTGAGGAGGTGAAACCCTCCTTTCGTTCCGCTGACTTCAATAACCATGCTGATTTGTACCAGCTGAGCTTCTGCTCTGCAACATAACATTTTCAAGCCTTGCGCCTATATACATCTACAACTGAAATAAAGCTGAGCTTCTGATATTCTTCCATTCAAATGAATAAACATATTTCCAAGGTATCATTTCAAGATAAGGTTTTCCTTGCTTCTTCTCTCAGAACAAATTTCTGTCAATATTGATTTATTTTTTTCGTTTGTACTTAAAAAAAAATAAAATAGTTAAACTTGTTCCTGATTGTTGGCATCATGTTTTAATGTTAAAAAAGAACAGAGATATGTTTATTTGGATAGAATTCCATCAGGCATTGAATTACATAGAATTCTACCTATTTTGGGTATTCGCAGTGTGACCAGCAAGGGAGGACATAAAGAGGGCTGGCAAATAAATCTCAGTGTATGAAAGCAGAAGAAATGTTGGTTGTACTCATAGTGACAGTGCTGCCTTTAAAATGCCAGAATTCAAGACTAAGCTTCACATGCTCCCTATTTTAGGGCAATGACTCCTTCTAACTCTAAAGTATGACACAGACAAGATCTCTTAAGACCTTGGGGCACTTGTAACTTGAGTATCCTGTATGTCCTATGGCTTAAGTCTTTATAGATTACTTACAAAGATCAGATAGTGCAAAGAAATTGAGAACAAACCGTGTTCACTTTGATACTATTTTCATACCAAATGAGGAAACTAAAAGCTTCCTCTTTGAAAATCACGAGTGGAATTTAGGTTGCCCATGTTATAAAAACAACAGAAGTTGTATTACAGAAGTATTTTAACAAAATGTTCATGACTTCATCCCTTTATTGGAATTGAGTTATAATTTTTTATCTCTGTTTAAAAGAAAAAAAAGTAAGAGCAAAAAATGTTTAAATTTTTAAAAAATTGCTAGCAGGTAAGTTACGCTAGAAGCTAACAGATGAATGAAAAGGCCTTAAAGAAGTTTTTGAGATCAATAAAATTTAATCTTCTTTCATTATAACAGTCATGACTAAAAAATACAGAGTAGAAATGATGTCAAAAATATAAAAATACTAGGAAAGTGGTTTTCTATTCCTATTTTCAATGTCATATTCATAATAATCATAGCTTTAACCACAAGTTTTTGTACTCCTGATTTAGCAAAAGCAAATACACTTGCCTCCCCGATTATCAGGAGTAAATATTGCATATCAAGCACACACAAAAAACAAATATCCGGTCAAATGGAGGAGATGGGAATTGTTCTGCCAATTAGTAAATTATTCAGTGCTGGTAATGTTGCAGCTATTTAACTGTTGCTAATTGCCCAGATATATTTACTGAAAGCCAAAGGAAAAAAAAAAATAAATAAAAGATGCTCTGAATCACTGGTCTGTCTCAACCAAACCATCAAACTGTGCTGTTGTGTTTGAGGTAGTCCCTCCAGAAATATAAAGATCCTCTTGCTGGAAACTTTGATGGTAGGTGGTAATGGCTTCTGTTCTGTAAATGCTTATGCCCATATGTACATTCGCTCAAGTAAATAGTCTATGAGACTGTGCCCATGAATAATGTGACAGATATAGAAAAGTATAGGTCTCACTGACTCCTCTAATATTTACAAAAACCTTAATCTTGCAATCTGTTGTTAAAAGGTAGACAAATTTAGATATTTCTCACATTAAATCTAATGTTAACTACGTCACTCTTGTACCGATATGAACATTCAACATTTCATGCAAAATAAAACTGTGCCTTTGTTCATTTTCAGATTTCATCAGTGTTGAGGCTTTAAGCAATATTCATGTGGATTTGTTGCTCTTCATGTCTCAGTGGATTTGTTTTCAAGACCTTTTTAAAAAAAGCCTCAGTTAAACTGAATCAGCAGACACGCAAAACACAAAGGTCATTGTTTATCTATTCCACTGTCATCTAATCTATCTGATGCAGTTTAAATATTTTTATTCATCTTCCTTTTTACTTTTTCTTTTGGAAAATACAGCATGCCAACATTTCTCCTTGCTGATTTTACAGTTTACTTTGTGGCCACTGCTACCTCTTACTCACCCTGCTTTCCCTTCTCTGCCCTCCACATCTACTCCTTTAGCCTACTTGAGGTTGCCATGAATGCTGAAATGGCTGGTTTGCTTCTTTGCCCATCACTAGGGAACTCTCATTTTTTCTTTAACAAGTGAGGCTGTTGATAGCTGTCTTCAAAATGAGGTGATGGAACCTGTGAGGTGGCAGTGGGAAGGAGTGTAGGGAAGGGAGACTGTCAATCAGCTGGATGATCTCAAGGCAAATCTTGTTCAGTGGAAAATGGTATATCTTACTTTACTTCTCCTTAACTACAAATAACATGGTTTTTTTTTTCCCTTATTTTTACCCCTCCTGTTTTTCCTGAATGCATGTCGATTAAGAAGAGCTCATCTGAAGGCATCTGTTTAATCAACAGGAATATGGGCTAAGAGCAGTGTTAGATTTGTAAAGGCAAATATTCCTTGCTTTCCTCAATGCTTACAAGCTCCTGTCTCACAAGGGCACAGGCAATCCATCAGGTGCTCTAGAGAATCATCTCATTTCAGCTGGGTGCAACAGTTAAAACCTTCCCATAGTTCTCAAATGGCCAGTTTAATGCCATTTTCTAACATGCAATGGCATCAGTGTCTGTGCGATCAGTAATGGTACACAAGGAACATTTCAGTCCTAGGTAACTAGTTCAAATGCAGCCTAGGCTGAACACGAATCCTGTAAAACAGTTCTTTAGCTGGAGGTAGCGTCACGCTGATTCTCAATGGACAGGTGACTACACGGTGGGACGACGGATGTCACTTGGCAAACTTTGTGGTGGTCTCAGCAGACAGCCCCAGGAATAAAACAGTGATCTCCTCAATGCTAGGAGTGTTACCACTGAGTTAAAGCATGCCAGCAGGGTGATGTAAGGAAGCATATGCTGTTTTGCTTTGTGCTGTATTTCTGCAAAGCTTGCTTTAGCTGCAGTCACATACCTCCTATGAATCCTGGATAGGATTAAAGAAAATCAAATTGTGGAGCTGCGTGAAAGCCTCCGCCCTCTGTGCCTCCATTAAGACAGTGGAGTTAATTTCAAATATATTGGCTGAAATGCAAATTGGTAATGCGCAAGGTAATAATATAACACAAGGAATGAATATAGAAAAACGAAAATGGGTTTGGATCCAATATTTCATTTGAATCTAAATTAATCTTGGTGATCTTTGAGTACATAATACAATGAGAAAGGCAAAAATATATTAAATTACCTACAGACAGTCCACCGTCACAAAATGATCAGAAGAAAGTAGTCTTTACAGCATTTCTACTTCTTATTTCTTCAATGGCTCCATTAAGACACAAAAAAAATGGTATACAAATGTTTAAGTCTGACAATGAAACACTTGATGACATTTAATTAAATAATAATGGACACAAGCCAAAGGAAATACTACAGCATAACATCACAACAAATTAGTTTTCTATTTAACATTACTTTGACATTTGGGGAAAATTTTTTCCAAAGCACCTTTTCACTTTTGATTTAAATTTAGGATGCCTTAATCTGCTGTTCTAAGAAAACTCCTGTGGTCATGGAGCTTCTCTTGCACTTTGAGTTAACCAGGATCAGATGCCTATCAGTAGCGTTATTTTAGTGTTTGAAAGTTTGCAAGATTCAGCCTTAGGTCCATAGTTATTTAAAACAATCCTTTACACACAGTTTATATTCAGAGCTGAATCAAAATGGCACTATAAATATGACCAAGAATGAATGTGGTTCACACTAGTTGCCTGCTTCTATTTTTTGTTCACAACTCACATAGATGTCAATGATATAAGTGACACGAGTTGTGTATGGCCCCTTCTGAGAAATATGTGTAATTCCTAACTTGCTAGCTGTACAAAACGACATTTCATGTTTTTATTTGTATTATCTCTTCCGCTTGTCTATTTGTTCCTGTACTGACTCACACAATTTTTAACAGGAACAAATATGATAAGAGTAATAGGCAAGCATGTGTATATACATATGTCTCTCTATATATACATGCAGTATATGGACTCATTGAGACTAGTTTGGCTGCCAGACAACTTTCTGTGGTATTAATCAGACATTACATTGATTTTGATTGCATTCTTACTCTGGAAGGATAATTCACTGTTATACATCAGACATTTTTAAACAGTAAGTTTTGTATTCACGGAAAGGCATAATGGCATTATTGACTATAATAAGTTATCAAAGTGCAACAGAGAAGATAAATTATGTGCATGAACTGTGATTATATGTTTCTCATGTTCTAAGGGCTATTTCTGTGTGCTTTTCATAAGAGTAAATGCTTTCTAGAGACAACTCCATCTATACATATGTTTAATTTTACTTTCCTCTGACCTATTTAAAAGAATAATGATGGAAATTTTCTAAAGCCCACTGCCATTAACAGGATAAATGATACTCACCTATGCAGAGGGTAGAATTCACCAGTTGGGGGGGAAGAGGGAAAGGTAGAAGGGGAGGAAACACCCCATTATAACTGCACTATGCTATTTCAGTGTTGAAGAATTCTCAATGCCTTATGACAGGCAACACAGCTTCACATCCCTTTCCTGTTCCTGATCAGTGTTGCTACAAGATACTGTCACGTAGCTGGATCACTCCTAATTACAGTCTTAGGCCCAGACTACCCTTGAGTACTTGTGTACATCTCATTTTAAAAGAGGCCTAACGAGCCTGATTTTTACATGGACTTGCACAGTTAAATTTTGAAATACACAGAAATTGTGAACGTGTGCCATTTCTGGTAATCAGGCTTACTGGGCCACAAGTATTTTAATTTTGGCAGTGTAAAATTAAAACTCCTATGTGGTCTGTAAGCAATAATTTAGATTAGGAAATCTCTCCCTATCTATAGTATAGATGTCTACATCTGACCTACTTTAAGCTTCCTGTAATGGCAACAAGCAAACATTTCCAGACGATGATTCTGCTGACCTATTTTAGATATAATTATTTTGAGGTAAGAGGAAAATTAGGTGAGTTTGATCCCACTTGTAGTTTTCCAGTTTAGGGATATTTTTAAAAAAAAAAAACAACCAAGAGTGGTCAGTCTTTCATTTCACTTTTTTTGTTTATTTCCATTTGATTAACTCAGATTGTATTTAGTGTCATAAAAACACACAAGAAATTGTCTTCTTCCCCCAAAAGGCTGATTTTTTTAAATAAAAAGCAGACAAAAGTTCATGCACCATCTATTATAAGCTGGTATGATCTGGAAGTGATGCAGGACTGGAGCGAGTGAAACAGCATAAAAATGATTTATCACAAGTTAGTAGTGTATAAAACCTCTTGATTTATCATCCAAGTACTTCATTTAAACTACAAATAACTTCTTGCACAACCACTGTCTTTAAGTCCTAGGAATGTGTATGTACACGATGAGATAAAAAGAATTATTGTGGTATTAACTGTAGGAAATAAAGATCAAAGGTTACAATCATGACTCTTCCTGAACTAAAACTATGCTTTGCCTCAAAGAGATACCTCAACTGTCCTGAAAGTGTAATGAACAATACTTAAGGTGGCATTGGTTTCTCTTTATTAGTTCTATATAACTGTAAAATACATGAAATATTCAAAGTATTACGTTCTCCATACAATTGTAGCTGATTTTTTTTTTCAGTCCAGCTAGCAAGTTTGCAAGCAGTTTCCTCAAAAGAAACTTTCAGATGTTTTGGTGTCATTTTTGTGACAGCAGAGAGGGCACCAGAGGCAAAATAGAACTACTCAAAAAGTTCTATTTTTCTTTTGTTGTTACGTTGAAGCATCTTTCTGCCTTTATAATATGTAACCAAAATTATGTGAGTGGAACTGGAATCATGGCAACCTGACAATAAAAAAAAAAAAAATCCAAACCCCATTTCTTTCTAGTTAATGAGAACAGTCTTCATGTGAATATCAGAATATATGTACTCAGCCAACACTGTATAGAATATGTTCAATAAACTTGGAATTACACTACTTCTAAGTGAATAAATACTAATGTGATCTTGTAAGTGGCCTTTGCTCTCTTAAACAGCAATATAAACTATTCTTTCAAATCTCCCCACAGATAGTTCATAAGCTCAATGACCACTGTCCAAGTGAATTGCTATATTATGTTTGTTTGCCAGCCAGCCAGCTTGAAAAAAATCAAATGATTCCTATGCAGACCTACAACCTTAGAGTCTTTTTAAAAGGGAAGTGGTGGCTAAGGTTTACACCGGTTGGGACCCAAACCTTTTTAGAAAGCAGCACTGCTATGGACCCCACTGAGGCTCTGGACACTGAGCTTGTTACATTTTTTTCCTTACTTTGGCCCCATTGCAACAAATCTTTTCCTAAGGTTTACATATATGGAAGAGAATAGTTTTCTACTATCTAATTGTAACTTTTGGGAAGTATGTAATTCGTTATTATTTTCCATTTTAAATGGTGTTATTCTGAATTTTTGGTGCTACAGTGAAAAGTATAGCCTGCTCCCTGCATCCCAAAAATTAATCCAGAATTATTGACACAGGAGTCCTTAGACAGCTCAAGACTTGGACATCAGCCTCACAGAGCAAGGCTGCGGAAAGGAATACAGCTGTAATGTAAGCTGATTGCTCTGGTACACTGCTAAAACAAGTGCATGGATGCAGAGCAGCTGGCTGAAACAAAATCCAGACAAGACACATATGGATGTGGTGGAAAGAGGAAAATGTTAAAAAAAAAAAAAAGGAAGCCACAAACTTTACCTCTTATAACATCAAAGTGGTTCTCAATTTTTGCTTCCTTTTGTACTCCGTATTGCTTCCAGATACCCATTATTAGTCTCTGTTCTTCTACACAAAGGTTTCTTAGCTGCTGTGAGCCATGTATTCTGTCACCTACTGCTACATTTTTTCTCAGTACAGTCTGCCTGAGGAAGATGAAGGATGTAATTGAGAAGTTCTAGGTTTTCTGATATGTGGTGCAGCATAAGGCAAAACAAAACACACTGGTGATCCTGGAGTTCAGTATACAGTGTCCTATGTCAAGACATCACAGGAGATTTTTCTGAGTCTGGAATCTATAAGACTCCATCCATCTCTATTTACAGTCTATATCTGTGAGTCCTCATGACCACCGACTTCATTTTGCCACAAGGCTGTTGCATTTACCTCAGTGATAGGTGAAGGATTACTTCTTCATAGATGAAGAGACAGAAGAAGAAATCAAAAATATCCTGTCCCCATCTATCTCAAATATGTTACAGCTCAATTTTCAAAAACATCTTTTCTTTCTTCCAGCTCCACATTCCACAGGAAAGTGTTTACTTTTTTTTTTTTTTTTTTT
>VXBJ01003451.1:289725-325473 GCA_013400055.1 Nycticryphes semicollaris
TTAGGGGGGAAGAAAAACAAGTAGAGAAAATATGTCTGTCCTCTTGGGTAGGAAGGCAAATGGAAAAACCTATGGGAACCTTATGACTCTCAGGAGAGAGAAATCAGAATAGTGTAGGGAAAATCTCTCATTACACGGATGAAAGAACAGCTCAAAAGGAGGAAAGCTATTTCAACCCCAGTACCTTTGTCCCATGACAAGAGATCAGTTGTCACATTCTTTACCCATCAGATGTGTTGAATTGAACTAATAAAATTTTCAAATTCTGATTAATGAAAAGAGATTCCTGTTATCTATCTATCTATCTATCTATCTATCTATCTATCTATCTATCTATTTATTTTTGATGTCAGATCATTTGGTTATTTTAAAGAAATAAAGGCACTCAATTTTGTCCTCCCACTCATTAAAACTTTAATACAGGCAAAGACACATGCTGGAGGTCTTCACTCTTAATGCAGCTTGTTTTCTTTATAAATACCCTCCCTCCTACTCTTCTTTCTATTTCCTTTTTGGAAAAGGAAGGAAACATTCAAAAGATGATGAACTTGAGACTATGGCTGAAGTGTGATTTTCTTGAAAGACTTCAGCATTCCTTCTCATCCAATTTCAGTAGTGGAGGCTTCTTGCCATTTACATTTGATAGCTGTAAAGCGACATAGATTTTCAATTTCTTGATGTAAGTTAAAACCAGTACAATACAATGGCACAAAATGTCACCAGGTATAATCAATATTTTTTTTTCCATTAAGATGTATGTGCTCTGTTACTGGGACATATTTTCCTAGGTCATGAGATCAGATAAAAGCAGGTGGGGAGCTGAGTTGACTGTTGTCTACCTGGGTGAACACTCATGGTGTTAGTGATTGGTTTTAACTTTTTACACAATATAACTAATGTAAAGGCTTACTGCTGACCCTTCTCATCGCGTCCATACATTTGCTTTCTGAGGATGCTGGACCATACTATAAGCACAATTTACTTCAAAGGGTGTACTTGTCTACTTGTGAGAACTCAAATTTGTTGTTGCTTTTTCAGAGTAGATATGATAAAAAAATCCAGTTGCCAAATTATGTCATACAATCCTTACTCACTCCAAAGGATTCTGTGCTACTAGAAATTAAAAAGATCAGGTATATGCAACCGCCTATCATGTGTTATTTTCCAGATAGACTTCAGATCATAATCTTGGAAAATCCCAGCTATATTTGAGTTTCTAGACTAATGTGGAAGCCCAGGCATTCAGAACATGTTGAAGAAGGGATATTTTAGTCTCTAGATTTGCAATCAGTCATGCATGTTTGACTGTAAATGCTCTGAGAGGATCCTCCACATTGTCAGCACTAGCCAGGTGCCTAAATTTATGTGTGTGTTTAGTATTTGCAGGATCAGAGCTGAACTTCTGCTTCTGAAAGGCATGTGGAAAGAAGGATCTAGGTCTAGTCACTCTGGAGCCCTCAATAGTCAATTGAGAAAAATTGGTACCCCCAGTAGGCAATCCTTTCCATCAGTCTTAGTCATTGGTCTTAAGAAGGGATGATCTGCTCTTTGAAGACACCCAACACACCCCTTTGTAGACATAGGGAGCCTAAAAAAACCACAATTCAGACTTGATAGGTTATTTTAGTTGACATGAATCCTATTCTTTGTCATTCTGACTCCATTGCTTTAAACGTTTAAAAGTTTCTGTGATTGTCTTATCTTTACTGTTTACCAAACTTACTAAGAAAACTAGTGGCTGAACTGGTAAATGTCTTCACTAAAACTCTATGGTTCTAAGGACATGGTATATCAAATATATGCTGCATGATACTTCCAATCTTGCTATCCATTGTGGGTTTTCTCTAGTTCCCCTTGAATCCCTGATTCAAGACATCCAGTTTTACACTGTTTTGAATTTTATTCAATTTTCCTTAGAAAATCTGTGACTTACAAAGGGCAGTACATATGAGTTAAGAACACGTCCTTGTCAGTCTTTGTAAGGCTATAGCATGAACTATGATAGGAACAAATACTGCATGTTTGGTATCATTTTAAGATACCCTTGCTTTATAAAAATGACCTTGTTTAACTATGTATATTAAATAAACAAATGATCTCTTTCTTATTCATCTGGAAAAATACTTTGGCTATCTGCTTATTCAAAATATGGTAAAACATTGTCTTCCTTTGCTTGTCTCATGACGTGCAAATTAGATTTAAACCAACAGAGTGATAACACTCTTACCACTGGAAGAAGATTGTATTATATCAAAATGAACTTTGCACATACAGTGTATGCTTAGGAGTGTACTGAAATAATCACTGCAAAAGTGGCAAGTGAATACAACTAATCAGTTCAGCAAAATCAGCCATCATGTTACGTAAAACTGCTCAAGAAAACACATACAGACCCTCAAGAATGCTTCAAATACTCTTCACACAAAAAAAAAAGGAAAACAACAGTTTCATCATAGCTCTCACATATGACTTGCAGGAGGGATTGGATGCAGGCACGCAACAAGAAATTTTGGGCTCATTCTGGTACTGATAGCAATCTGCCCCGTGGCCCCAGATAAGTTACCTTCCATTCTCTATTTTTATTCCCTGTTCAGTAAAATTGACATAATTTAGATTTATGTACTTACACAGTGTTGAAAGTTCATAATGTCATTCAAGAACTTAAAGTGAGCCATTTACATAATGCTCAGGCTTGGAAGATGGATACATGTATGTCCAGGAAGAGTATGAAGGTGTGAGGGAAGCCAGGTAGTATGGATACCATAAAACTGCATGCTCGATTTATTATCTTCATGTTAATTGTCATACAATCAAACAGAAAACATGACTCTGCCATATGACAGTATAAAATAATACTGACCAGTGGAAATCCTGATGCTTTTTAGCTGGTGGGACATCCTGCTGAGGGCTGTTAGAGAGGTGGGGGATGCTTCCTGCTCTGGAGTGCTGCACTGCTGGGCTTGGTGCTTGCATACACATTGCTCACACCTAACACAAGGGTGAAATAAGACTCGGGAAGATTTTACTCATCATTATAAAGTTCTGGTTGAGATGAGCCTCAGCATTTCCAAGGTTAGAGCCTTCCTTGTTGCTGCCAGGTTTGCCTCACCAGAGCTACCTAGGTGGCTCCCCATGATCTTGAGATTTGAAGATTCTTCAGTGCACGTATGCCACATTCCCACTGTAACTACAAGTTCTTGGGTTCTTTTTAAAGAGAAATATTTTATAGTAGGCATTAGGCAGTGCTAACATCCCATTTTTAGGTAGTACTAAAAGTAAGGGAGGCTATTAAGTAAGCACAACTAAGGACCACAAGGCATTGTGTGTATAGGTGCGAACAAGCACAGACCAAGGCAGATCACTTCACCTAAGATTGTCTTCTAAAGCAGACAACGAATCCAAACAAACTGGAGGTGCACAGTTGAAACAAGAAACTAAGTTTTGTTAGGAAAAAGGAGTTACCTTATTTTAGAAAGAGGATTATTTATAAATAAATGATTTTTTTATGAATAAGGAGAATGCTGTCATATGCAGTTTAAGACAAGTGGCTAAGAAAAAGGGAAAGAGAGAAGGGCTTCCCTTGCTTATGGAAAATTGGCATTTTTTTTACCCCCAGTAATTAAAAGGCACAGTAGCTTCCTGTATAAAAACACAGCGAAGAGCTAGCTCTGTCATTTTACCACCAGGTAAATATGCTGAGGTCAGCTCCTGGCCAAGGTGTAGGGATGACCTCAGCAAGTTTACCTTGTGGTAAAACTAACAGGCTTTGATCTTTACTTTGTTCTCACCTCAGGACAGCTCCTGCTTGCTAGTTACCTGAAGGTAAAAATCACGCCTTCTTTTGTCACCAAAGCTAAGTCTATGAAGCAAATAGACTGGGAATAAGAAGAAATAAGAGCTGATGTATGGCAACTAGACATCAAAGGAAGGGATGCAGGTTTCATTTTCCTTCTTTAAGAGGAAAAAAGGAAATTTAGAAATAAGATACATAGCAGAAGATATAGTAGAAATAGTAAGCATGATTGAATAACATGTACAATTACTTCACAGTAGTGTTTTAGGCAAATAAGGCAGGGAGACAAAAGGAGGAGAAATGAGGTGGGAAAAATGGAAATAAAGGGTATGGTTATGATGGGGAGAGAACCAAGGCAGAGACAAATATTTTTTGGTGGGATTTAGAGAAGTGAGAGTATGGAGGGACAAACATGAGACGGGCTTCATTTGGAGGTACTCTGGAAAGCAAAAGTATGAGCAATGAGTGCATGAGTGTGTTAGGATAACAAGAGGAGTTTATACCATGCCAGGGATGGACTGACATTGATGTCAGGAAATCTGATGGGCGCAAGTGATCACAAACCCAGCTTTACAGAGGAGCAGCAGGTGGGAGCTCAGGACGCTTTCTGCAGGGGTAAGTTTGGCCATATAGGCTGTTTCACTTAGGGAAGAGGTCAACAAGGACTCAAGAGAGGGAGTATAACAGGAATCAGTGATGGGGCATTAGGGAAGGCAAGAATCTAGAAGAGCCTGCACATGGGGAGCCACTGCTTAGTCTTGCTGGTTTTGGCATAGTGGCTTGGCACTCAACAAAGTGTTTACAATGTAATATCTTCTGCATTTCTATAATTTCTCTGGTGCTCCAGATTGCTGTAAGTATTTCTATATTTTTCAAGTAAATAATTGGGTTTTTTTTCTAGGTCTTGGCTTTGGGTTTTGTTTTGAAATTTATTTTTAATTTTTTTTTAAATTTTTTAAAAAAATCAAGATCTTACTTACGTGTGAGCCCTAATTTAGTCAGGTTATATATTTCCGAGCAAACAGATTGCTTTGCCTAAGTACTTCTGTGAACTGAACAGTCTGCCCCGAGGCAAGCAAATCCAAAGCCAAAGAGGGATGCACCCTTCATATTCTGCTAATTGATTGAAGGGGCAAATGATCTATAGGAAAAGTTGCATCATTAACTTAATTGAGGGCAAAGCCTAATTAGAGGGGAAATGAAGTAGACAGAGCCAGAGACACAGCAGGCCTTCATGTGAGATGTCAACAAACAGACATTGTAACTAAAACCAGACAGCAACGGCAGTACTTCATTTACATCTTCAATTTCAATGTGAAAACATTTACAGTGATTGTGATGTGTATGAGAGATTTTAGAGGAGGAATGCAAAAATTTAACATAGCTGAACTGAAATCAGCAGGTTTTAGGGTTATAGAAAAAATTAACTGACGGAAGTTGCTTTCAAAAATCCTGAGCAAACTGACTGAAGTTACTTAAGACTGCATTTGTGCTTCTCTGGTATATTTGAACTCTACATTCCTGAGGAAATCCAACAAGTACTGCACCAGGAATTTTACTGTAGCAAGTAAATAAATTGAGTAAAATCTGGCGGATGACATTGCTTCAGTTTGACTATACAGAATTCCTGAATGACGACATAAAATGTCACTTTTACACGTTTGTTCTTTAAATGGTTACTTGGTGCAGTTGCTTTTCTTGAATCCCCTTGCTTGGGCATAGAGGCTTCCCCCCTCAGAATCACAAGCTCCTGAGCTGTGAACTGGTGATATTAAACTCTAGAAGCTTGTTAAGTATTTTAAACATTAGTTTAATATCTGAACTAAAACAGGTGGCAGTGGTCTTTTTGGGACCTTTTCCACTGAGTTTTAGGGGCTTTTTTTGGCATTCAGCTCCTTTTTTACCAACTACAGGAATACAAACAAAACCTTTTCATAAGAAAGCCACTTAAGTGAAATGAGGAATGCAAGCAGACATGTTTTGGCTACGGTGCAAGTCTTTAAAGTATATAGGCATTATTATACAATTCAACGGCAGTCACATGGGTATAGTGCATTCTTTAAAAAGCTGGGCCCTGAGTCTGCTCCCCAAATATGCATAAAATTTCTGTGAGTATATATAAATAAATAGTGTGTAGATATGCTAACAAATAAAAAGGCAAAATGAATTTTATTTTGAAAACCAAACCTAAACAGAGCCAGATAAATCATCACATACTAATTAATCAAAACATTTATGAACTGATTTCTTTTGTATTCTAAGGCAAATTATCAACAGTTTGCAGCTTCTAAAACTACACACTTTATTAATCAATGTAATTGCTTACTAGATAACAGACCTATGTTTACAGCAACTGGATATTAAATTGATGCTTCTGTATTTTATTCTCCATACTTTCTGTCCTTCCTAGCCAACACAACCACCCTCATCTCCTGTCTCCTTCCATATAGATAAGCCTCAAAACTTTGTCCTGGATCTGCTGATGCAGCTCTGAAACAAGAAAACTCCCAATGGTTTCTTAGAGGATTTTACTTGTGTTGGATCACTGTGTCTTCCTCAAATCAATTTAAGAGGTTTTCCTCAAGACAAGTGAGAGCCACTGATCCAACCAAGATAACACACTGTCTCCCTTGTAATTCAAATTCTCCCATGCAAAGCTTGAAAACACTGACTTCAGGCAGAAGACAGGAAGAGGCTCCACTGAGTACAGTATTAGTAATTATCTATGTTGTGTGACAAGGAGCACTAAATACATTCAAAGTTAGCCTAACAAATGCATATTGTGCCATTCCTGCAACTAAGGACCTTCAGGGCAAATCTCCTCTTAGTTCTCTGACAGTACATTAACTCAAAGCTCATTTTGGTGGAAAATGGAATTTATAAAATTATGGGTTTCAAGACAGCAAAAATTACAGCAGTCTACAAATCACTGAACAATCTTATTTCAGCTTTGTAGTAAAGTTTATTGTAAACTAGGTAATAAGAGGAAATCCTGCTTGGATCATACTAGAGTACAATAGCTGAATGTTAACACATTTATTATCACCTGTCACATCCCTATGAATGCATCATTGTGAACATGCATTTGGATCTAGGACAGCATCATTAATCATTGTTCCAAAAAAAACCACAGTAGTTAATTATTTGTCTCAACATATTGCATTTAAATCATCCTCCTCATTAAATCAATTATGAAACAATGTAAGTATCCTAATTGAGCTACTAAGAATTAGAACATTGTTGCAAAACAGAAATAGAAAGAAACTACCAAATCCTATCCTGATTTTCAAGTACATAAAGTCTATTTCTTTTTTTCTCTGGCAGAAATCATATGGTTCAGGAATTAAATTAGGAAACCTTTCCAGGGTGTATTAGCTGGGGTTTGGCAATGTGCTACCTTTGTCACGTGGTTTTTTATAGCTTGGAACACAAGCAGACCTTACTTGTGCCTGCTCATAACATATATAGTAAACATTTCTTGTGATGCAAAGACATTTTTAACACTTCCCACTGTTCTCAATGGAATACAGTAAACAATGGAAGCTATTGAATGCTCTACAGTTTTGGAAATATGGTCCAAGTGTATATCAAACTCACTTCCACAAGAGTGACATCCACTGAAGCAAATATGGTCACGTGTATATCTGAATCAGGCTACCCTTACAGTACACAGAGGGAAACAAGCTGTTTTAAGACTTGATTAATCTGACTTATTTTAGATATATGCTTTGGGATGAGAAGAATCACAGAATCACACCACATCTTTTTTTTTCCATTGACCCAAGAAGCCAAGATGAGGATATCTACACTTCAGTGATCTAAATTTCAGCCTAAAATCTATCAGCCTGGAGGATAACACAATACAATCATCATGAACTTGAAAGCTCAAAAGGAAAGAACAAAGAGATTGAGGCCTTTGATTATTTACACCTGCAACATCATAGAAGACATGAAGCTATACCAAGGACTTGATTGTAAAGACTAGAGAGACACAGCCTTGCAGAGAGATGCAGGAGATAAAATGACATGGAAAATACGCTACAAACTGCACTATGGATAGAAATGTTTTTATAGACAACAATGACTAACTTTGTGGAAAATATATTCCCAAATATTACTAATTTCTGTAGCTGTATATGTTCTTTCTTCATATTTTCTTTTTCTTTATATTTTGCTTTCTTTCTAAGATTCCCATTAAAAGTATAGATATTTCAGCTGCTGTTCTTTTTAGTTGTTGGTCTTTCTATTGTAATATTCTATTGGGATGTCCTACTGCAGTACTCATTTTTTCAAGTACATAAAATCACTTCAGCCATTTTGAAGCCTCAAATTTATGTTGTTATCAGCTGGCACCTAATTTGACTTCAATATTGGTGCAAAATGCTTTATTATTCTACTCCCTCACTAATTTTATATGACATTGTCTTAGTAAGAATATCAGCATACATAATTTTACTGAAAGGACAGCTAAATCATTTAGGGAATATTTTGCTTTGCTATCTCTGGCATCTGATTTGTTTTGAGGTAAAAACACTGTAATGATGATTCACTTCAGCAGCAAATCAGTCCTGCATCCAGCAGTAACTTGAGTTATTTTGGCTTCTTTTTCAGGTAGGTGTTCCCCAAAGCCCTAGGACCTGCCTATGTTTCTATGAATAGTTCTCCATGACATTGTATTGTCTAAACAGTGCCCAGAAAAACTTTTTGGTCTGATTGGCTCCTGGTTTTGTAATAGGGACACCTTTCCATACTGGTAACTTAGACTTGATAGTCTTCTCCTCTGATGGAAAAAAGTAGTCCATGCAAGATGTAGGAGAACTGCACAGTGTATAACAGCCCAGCAATTTTTACCTTTCTCTTTCACACCTGGGTGCATCATCAACAGGAGAAATACCTTTATTTTTAGAAAATACAATCTTATTCTGAATATCGCTCTTCACTGAATAAGGACTGTTTCCATCATCATTTTCTATGTAGTGGTTATTGGCAGATTCCTTTCTTTTCTCTCTCACAAGTTACAACAGGAGAATCTATGTAGTTTCTCATCTCTTACAACTTCCAGGGTAAAATTATACACTTTACATATTTCATAGAATCATAGAATCATAGAATTGTCTAGGTTGGAAGGGACCTTTAAGATAATCTAGTCCAACCATCAACCTAACTCTGATAAAAAAACCAACAAGCCACCACTAAACCGTGTCACTAAGCACTACGTCAATCCTTCTTTTGAATGCCTCTGTGGATGGTGCCTCAACCACTTCCCAGGGCAGCCCATTCCAATGATTAATAACCCTTTCAGTGTAAAAATTTTTCCTGGTATCCGATCTGAACCTCTCCTGGAGCAACTTGAGGCCACTTCCTCTTGTCCCATCACCTGTGACTTGGGAGAAGAGACTGACCCCAACCTCTCTCCAACCTCCTTTCAGGTATATAAGGTTCCCTTTTCTCTAGGCTGAGCACCCCCAGCTCCTAAGGGAGCCTGTTAGTTTTGGATTTTTTTTACTGCATCTCTCAAAACAGCTCCCTACCAATTGAATTACAATCAAAAGAGGGTTTGTTTTTCTTTTCTTATTTTTTCTTATTTCAATGAAAGTAAAGAAGAAAAAGAATTCCAAAAGTAACATTTCCTTTAATAGGAAATATAAGCAACGATAATGTAAAAATACATTTTCCATACAACCATTGTAAATTCCATCTTCCAAGTTTCTTATAAAAATTAACATTTGTCAACAATTATCTATCTATTGTTGTGCTATACAACACTTCTTTCAAAATATTTGGAGATACCTACTGTGTAGTAACTATGGGCAAATGTTGATTTTTAATAGCTTCTATTATATGTGGTCTTGTTACTGGTGAAAACATGATGAACTTACTGAATAATTTCATACTAAATCATGGCTCATTTTGTTTTTAATAGCATTGCAAATAGTCACATTAAATTTGCAAGACAAAACTCTAAATCCCAGGAAGGAATAAATTGTGTAGAATTAATTGGCTTGTGAGTGGTTGCTTTTCCTCACTGTCTGCACGCACTAAAAATCAACACATTCTGCATTTAATCAGTCAGTTACAATTACAGGCCATATATTGTAAATTAGGAACTAAGCCTCATTTTCCATGAAGGATTGACATCCCTTTTTCACCTGAAATAGGCAAACTAATATTTTGTGTAAATAACTGCTGATTTTTGTGGACACAGTAGCAAAGCAAATTTGTCAGATTTACCAAATTGTCAGACTGCCTTGGGAATTAGGAGATGGAGACTCTTTGTGAGTTTCCCATAGACAAACACGCTGATCCTCATCCCACTGACAGCAACAGAGCAAGTTGCCACTGTCTTCAGCACAAGGAGGATTCAGCCCAGAAGGCAGAAACTTTTGCTAACATGAAGGAATAGGGGCAGCCTTGTTAGTGGAGCTCTTTCCCAGGAAGTCAGGAGCTGATCAGCTCTATGCTCAGCAGGAGATGTCAACAAAGTCTATAGAAATTATGATGGGTTCTTCGGATTACATGAAGAAATTGTGACTTTCTCAGAAAGGTCATATATAAAACATTCTCCTTAAATGCATTCTCCTCAAATTAGACCAGCAGTTTACACAATATGATTCATTACTTGAGGCATTGTTTCTTAAAAAATAACTGAAAAACTGTCTGCAAAAGATGCTTTACTAACAAAACAGAATTCAAAACAATTCAAAAAAGTTTTTTAAGAATAAAAATATCAAAACATGACCAGCCTAAAATCATAAGCTACAAAGGGAAAAATCCTGCTCCTCTTTCTGCTGGATAGTGTGTTTTTCCCACAGCAAAACATGTGGGGATGTTGCTGTGGTGGCAATAGCCACCGCATTGTCACTATTCCTTTGTGGCACTGGAGAAAAAAAAAAAAAAGAAAGGAAACTATCCTGCTGCCTGAGGCATTCTCCTATTCTCCTGAGCAAAGGCCAGCTTTTTAGGCTTGGGTCAGGGAAGACAGGATTTGCCTCAACAGGATGCATAAGTGGATTAACACAACAAATTAACTGTTAATCCAAGTAGTAGCCAACTATTAATAAACTCCTCATGAACACTACCTTAGTGGTTTGAACTCTCTGCTCCCAGTGTGATTTGAGTTTGGAGGGTGAATGTGAGCTAGTCTCCTGTCTAGAGGCAGTTGTAATGGTCATCTGGGTGAACAAATTTAGATGAGTCCATCCTGCAACCTTCATAAAGATGTTGGTTTTAGTATGACCATCATCAAGGCACTTCAGACTTTTGATCTGAAAAAAATAAGCTGTTTTTGTCCACTCTTCAATCTCACTTTCTCTAAACAACATATATGGATTTCTCTACACTTGATAGAGAGAATAAGTCAGAGGGAGGTGCTTGTTGCCTGCCACATTTTCCATTCTGACATACATAGCTGCCAACT
The DNA here is from genome assembly GCA_013400055.1 of Nycticryphes semicollaris. Classification (NCBI taxonomy): domain Eukaryota; kingdom Metazoa; phylum Chordata; class Aves; order Charadriiformes; family Rostratulidae; genus Nycticryphes; species Nycticryphes semicollaris. The sequence continues at coordinate 300,936 of VXBJ01003451.1, forward strand.
ATTAATGGTTTTCCACTGGGTAGTTATGACTAGGGTTTTTTTTTTTTTAAAAATTACACCATTATTTGTTAACAACCAGTTATCAGATCAGTACAAAGTATTTTAGATATCATTGTAGTATTTCTTTTGCTTCTCCAAAAATGTGAAAGGAAGTGGTCTGAGAATTACCTGTATGCATATCTGTTTCACTTGTTTGCGAGTTTGGTTTTACTTTTCTTGCAGTCAGTGGCAAATCTCAGTGAATTTAACTAGAGAAAAAGGAGTTTCAACCACACCAGTTTACATTCAAGTATTCCAATTTATATTGGTATGAGAGGAGAAAGATTACAAATAATACTTTAATAATAAGTTTTAGTTCCAATGGCTTATTTAATTTTACTAATTTAATTTAAATTTAAATGAAAAAGAACAACAGGTATGTGACTCAAGTGCCAACAAAAACAGGTACCTAGCTTGGACATAATTATGCAAGTAAATCTCCTTTTGCCTTTATGAGTGTTAGGCTCTGTCACTTTAATGAGAATTTTATTCTGTCCAATAATAAACTCTCCATCTGTAATGACTAAACGTCTCAGAAATATTTCAGTCTTAGAGATAGTTTTCATCCCTGTGTCTCTATATATTTACATTAGCAAGCTTTTATTGTCCAATAAAAAAGTATGCCAAAATTTGCCTGAATGCATAAAGTATAAAATACTTCTGAGAAATACATGGTCAGTTTGCATACGATAGGAAGTTCTTCATTTGTACAGAAACTAGTTTTAAGTTTGCTTGTTGGTAGACAATTTTTTTAATTATGCTTTAGACAGTATATTTGGGGTGAGGGTGGGGGCATTTGCTTATTTTTTAAACACAAGAATTCAATGTTTGCACTATTCTCAAGATTTCAAGCATTTCTTTTGTTTCCCATCATGTAGGAGACCTTGGTGACAGTTTGTAGTTAAAGGGTTCTAAAAAACAATTTTTCTAAAAAAAAAAAAAGGAAAAGCAAAAAGAATAAAAGAGGAAGAAAGAAGATACCTCATTGGAAAAAAAAATAAAAAAAACCCAAAACAAAACACCAAACAAACAAAAAATAACAAAAAACCACAACCCAACCCAAACCCCCAAACTCTACAGGGTTGCAAGTTGAAAAGAAAAAAGAGTAAAAGTTCATTTCAACATAGTGATTTATAGGGAAAGGCTCAGCAGCTTACATAAAACCAAAAGGGGAAGTGGTCGAACACTGGGTCAAATCTCCATTCACATGTTTTGTAATAAAAGGCTGACTGTAGCCTTTGAGCCTTGCTTCCAGTCACAGACAATGGCAATTGCAGAGCAAGACTAATAACAGGATTTAGCATAAATCCACCACAGGAAGTGAACAGTTGTACTGGCAAATAATTAGCCAGGGAACTTTTTATGGCAACATCAGGATGCTCTCGGTGCTTTAAAGCATTGTCTACAATGGTGATCATGGGAAAAAAATTAAAAAAAAAGTGAATTATCCCTGTTTGCAGAAGGCTTTTACTTGTAGACAATTTTTTGCAACATTTTAATAATTTTTCTCCTTGTTCTAATTTAGTAGCAATAGTGTAAGTATTGAATTTGCATTTGAAGGGTTTTTAAAAATGTTCTTTTTTTTTCCCTCACTGATGCTTTTTATTGCAAGGTGAATTGTGTTTATTTTGCATGGCTAACAAGTGGGTTCAAAGCAACACTTTGATCTTGAACCCCTGCCAGATTCCAAGAGCTGAAAGCCCCCCTGTGCAGTAAAGTAGACCTGTACTCACAAAGCCTGGCTAATTTGCAAAGGAATGTCAAAATTACTGGCACAGCTGACTACTGTGGTGCAGTACAGTCTGTAGTTTTTCTAACCAAGAGAGGTCTGCTTTTCTCCATATGTTTATTTGTCACTTTTTAGAAGACTAAGCTCAAGTATCACTTTTCCTTCTTTTAAGTGTCACTTTTCCTTCTCTAGATGAGGAACTTCTAAGTCATCACGTAAAAACGAACATGCAAACAAAGAAAAAAACACCTTAGATTGGCTACTGTGATTTCTTTTCCTTTTACAAGAGAAATTTTTCTGATATCTATTGCAATTAGTGTCCCTGTTCCCTTACATTTAAGAAAAACTGCAAAGAATTTTAGCTAATGAAGAATATTCATGTCCTGTGTGTGTACTCTGAAGACATTTCTATACTTTTAATCTTCATTGCTTCTGCCTAGTGAGAGTGATATTTGTTCTCCTGGAAATGAGAGGAGAAGTATTAATTAAACTCTCTGAATAGAACTCCAGCTTAAAAGAAAAAAATTGTGATGAGATGGTTCTCTTGGTACATCCACCCAGAATTCAAGAAATTAGAAGTACTAAGATAGGGTGGAAATTTCACACTAAATAATTTGGTTTGTGCATCACCAGATGGTACTTCAGTGAAGAAAAGCAATAACAAAATCCCTGGGTGCCGAATCACAACGTAGCTGAAGAAATACAGGTTCCAGAACTGCATGGTGGTTATCTATAAACCCAAACCTGGGTCTTTAGAGGCCAAGGAGGCAGCAAGGTACCTCAAACCACCCTCAGAATTGCAATTCATTACTGTACTGATTAGCTAGATGCCGAACCTGAACAATGGCATACTGGAAGGAAAGAAAATACCTACAAAGATTCCACACCTTTTTGGATTTAGGTTGTATCTGCTCGACTGATAGAGAAGCTGTAGTGTCTTCCTGCATACAGTGCCAGCCTAAGCACTGCCAGCAACAGAAGCACAGAAAGAACAGCTTTCTAGCAACATTAGAAATTGGAGCACAAACTGTCCTGCGTCCTTGAGCACACTCCTTCACTTTACAGTGCAGGCAAGAGAGTGCCCAGAGCTCCTTCTGTGTTCACAGGCATTTGTTAAGACAATTAAGTATACACAGGGCTTTTTTTGTGTAAATAGGCAAGATTGACAAAGGGCAGGAGAAAGGAAATAGTATTAGCTATAATGTCACAAGTAAGGAACTGAGGCACAGAAATATTACCAACAGGATTTTCAGAAGGATTAAAGCAGCATGACTTTATTGACTGTGCTGCATTAACATCAAATGTGGTTTGACCCTCAATGATTCCTTCAAAGTAAGACTGGAAGCAGAACAGGAACCAAACCCAGGTCAATACTCAAGCCACAAAACCATAATTTCTTTCCTTATTTCTTTTCTATATTTAGGAGGAAAAAAAAAAAAAAAAGGGAAAAAGAGGCACATGTGCCTGTAGGGTGACCTGTCACGCTGCTAAGTCTCTACTTGTACAAATCCTGTCCCTCTTATTTTAACTAAGTCTAATTTTGAATGCTGTCTTTGGCATTCTGCCTTGGACTTCTCACAAGGTGCTTTTTTTTTTTTTTTTGTGTGTGTGTAGGGAGGGGATTTTTTTTTCATTTTCTTCTTCTTTTGAGCAGGGAGATAGTAAATGTGAATAATTATTTCTCCATGAAGTACAGATCTTTTGCAGTCAAGTTTGGTAACTCTACCATTGCTTGCTTACTTGAAGTTTAAATTAAAGCTATGGTAATTGCATTGTGAAAATCCCTGTGAGGTTCCAAATGAATCATTCATAGGAGCTTCCAGCAAGAGGTTATATTTTTTAATGTTTTAATGTTCTGTTTACTGAACCTGTTTTCTGTGTTGTTTTATTTACATTCTTGGAGAATTGTTATGAACACTAAAATTGGTAAGTTTATTTTTTTGAATGTTTCATACAAAATATCTATATCAAACTTGGATATTTTATCAAATAAAAGTTAAAAAAAAAGATAAATTTGTTTTGGGATACAGTTACAGAAATGTAATATCCACTTAAGAGGAATGTGCATATTATAGAAGTTCTAGCATGAAGTATGTAATATGTCTACGTATTTACAGAGGAAGAGAACAGAAACACATCATTTAAGGAATGAAGAAAGTGCCCAGGTTTTTAATTCACACAAGTTTGTATCTTCATCAGTAAGTGGATCAATAACTCCATACCTATTTTGCCAAATTTTATGCCTAGCAATATCTGTGAAGTTTGAAATGCAGCTGTCTTCTGTTAATTTAAATTATATATATATAAAATGTTTTCCCCAGCATGTCATTTTTATATCTAGAATGTTAGAGTTATATTTACCTGCTTAATAATAACAACAACAGTTACAGTAATAATAGTATAATCTTATATCTCATATCATTGCAAATGAAAGCTACATAGTCAACATAATTGTGTGGGAAAATATAGGTATGTGAAGAAAGTGCTAGTATTTTTGCAAACAAAATAGTTAGCAACAGGGCCTTAGGGTACGTTGAAAAATATTTTTGGACTGTCTCAGATTTCCCAAGATGAGTCTGCTTGGTTGCCGTGACACTTGCCCCCATTATGAACAGCTATATGTTGGCATGACTGTTCTTTAACTGCCACATATTTTTAGTCTGCTTATACTATTGAAGATGCTGTAGAGCAGTTACTTGAGATCCAAGCAGCCTAAATCATGCACCAACAGTGAGCTGACTTAACGAAGTTCTGAAAACGAGTATACCTTATGCTTTTGTTATTCAGATCTACCTTTTATATGCCAAATTATAGATAAAACTGTGCCAAATTATAGATAAAACTGGCATAACAAATGCAGGAAGAAAGACTCTAATGTTACTTGTTCTATTAGCATTAACTACTTACTGTATAATTTCTGCAAGTTGAAGTTTTCCAAAGCGAATATGGACAAAAAAATAAATTCCCTCAGAAAGGGAAAATTTCCCCATAATTTCTTCCACAATTAAATCCAAGTGTAATAAAAAAAATCACTGAGAATTTTTTTAAATGCGATTCAACATAAACGATATATTCTATGACATAGTACAAAATATTGTGATAATAATTTGTACAAAATAGTTAGAAGATTGCTAATGAAGTTTGTGACAAAAAAAATCCCCAGCAGAATGGTAAATGTCAATACAGTTCACTGAAATATTTACCTGCACCATTTGATAAGCAGTAATAATATGTGTTTTGAAATGTATGGACAAACAACTCAGGTCACACTTTAAGGAGGAGGAATTATTTCAGACAGTATTATTTAAGAAAGGACCATGATAGGGGAAAAAAAAATAGTCCCATTGAGCTAGTTCTGGTATTCTGTGGCTAAAAAGACCTGAAATGATTCTGGGATTTATGAGCAGGGAAACATGAAGTAGGTGTAATGGGATCATGTTACCTCCGGTACAACTATTACTGCAACACTCAGTCTAGATCCAGTACCCACACCTGAAGAATGTGTTATTGCATTAGACGGAACATGCACCAGAGAAGAGACAAATACTACGGAAGGAAGAATCAGAAAACATGTATTAATGCTAAAGATTTAATGAGGTTATGGGGCATTCAGGCACTGCACGGAAATGAAACAAACTTGTTGGACTTGGTTCATCTGACCTGTTTTAGACATTTTCTCTAAAATGTTAAATGTAAAGAATTCATATTCTACCATAAGAGAAATTATTTTCACTTTTAGGTCTTCAGGTTATGGGTGATGGCAAAGGGGAAACTGTGAACAAAACTCATAGAAGGGGAAGGAAAACCACAGAAGAGTGAATTTACCTCTATAAAAGAAGGGAAGAGAGTGATAAGGCTCCAAGTGATATTGGAGATGGTAAAAAATTGAACAAAATCCTTCCTGTGAACCCCCACTCCGAGACAAATCAACATTAATATGTGTCTTTTACAGTCTGTGCATGCACTAACAATTTTCAGGATGCATTGACAATAATGCAGTGGTAGGAACTGGCATTGAGCCCTGAACTACCCGTAGAAGGAAAATTAGCTAAAAATATTAAAGAAATTATGCTGAAAATAAAAGCAAGTAATTGGAATAACTAAGAGGGAAAGGAAAAATAAAAGTCTCTGCATTTCTTTTGAAACTAATACAGTCAGATTCATTACATGTTTTATCGTATGTACTTCATTTGAGGTTTGCTAGTGCATTAATTCATAGTCTTATGGTCCGGTATTCAACACAAACTTAGTTTGGAAACTCATCAAATGGATCATGAGAAAACAGATATTATAAAAACCGGTATTATAAAATAATACTCTGAAAATTTACTTAGTATTGAAAAATGGTACAGAATTGTAATGGAGTAATCTTTTTCCCATTCAGAAGCCAAGAAAATATGATGTCTTTGAGACAATGCATAGGAAATAACCACTCTGTATACTCAGAAGTTGTGGAATCCATCTGATTATATACATTTTCAAAATTAAGGCTAACTCAATAAATTGGAAGTACCAGGATCATTCTCTGACTCTGAAGCTACCTGGAAAGAAATAGCCCACAGCAATATTACTAAACTTTCTTATTCTTTAGAATTCAATCCCTCACCTATTGGGAGCCTGCTAAGTCTCAATTAAGCCCAGAAGTCATGCTGGAGGATGATGGCAGGACAAAACCATGACCGCAATGGTTCTAGCAGTGCAACAGTATGGCTGACTGCAGTTCTGAGCCACCAGGTTCCTTAATTTGTCAGTGTGAAATGCAATATTAGAGCCCAGTGTTCTTAATAGTCACTGTCATGGCAATCATTAGTTCCATACACACTGAAGATTTCAACATGGAGCAATTGGACTAGGTCTAAGAGTAAGATAAATCATGTGAAAAATTGTTTACATGATCAAGTCCAAAAAGCACTGACCTTGTCCCAGGCACAGTGAACAAAGATTAAATGCTGTAGTTGCTGTGTCTGTTGAAGAAGTGGAGGTGAACCGGTGGGGGAGAGAGACTAAAGTGTATATATAAATACATATATCTCTATATAGATATTTACCTATCTATATATAATATACATATCATATATATAGTTATCTCTCTACATATCATATCTTTATATCAATTTCTTCATATATGTAATACATATATATATTTAAAATAGAAAATACAGTGTCTGCAAAGAACACATTATGAACAGGTAAGGAATATGAATCATAGAGAAGGCAAAGACTAAGATTTTTATTTCAGCTAGTAGATTCCTTTGCCTCTGAAATGGCCCCCTTGAGACACTGTTCTGTAGGTTAATAATCCACACGATTAGAAAGTGTTTTCCTGATATTTCATCTAATTATACCCATCCGTAATCTCTTCCCAAAAGCCTCTCCTCATTTTACCTCTTTGGCATACTCTAAACAAGTCTTTTCTTTCAGCTCAGTCTTTCAGCTAAACAACTCTTTTCAGCTGAGTAGCTGGCTATGTAATACCCTATATAACTGGAATCCAAATCTGCAAATTGCTGAGCAGTCCCAAATTTCATTAATTTATAATAGTCAGTGAAGGTTCTTACCTTCTCACAAGTTAGTGCCCAGCTTTAGTAAAAATATATGTATTTAAAATAAACAAAAAAGTCAGCCTTGCTGTGCATGTAAAATATCTAAATACATAATTTGGTTTCTATCCAACACTCTCTTGTTCCAAGAAAGCACAGAATTACACTTTTGGTAATAATTATTGCAGAATATTTCCTTTCAGGAAAGTCTGTATCTGCAATGTGTATATTCTGGGAAGAATATAGTTTACTCTGATAATTTTCTGGGAAGACAGGGCCTTTAATTTTAAATGTTCAAAAATAAATCTTTCACTAATAGTTATGGGCCCAATTTGTGAGGGGTGAATGCCACAAGTCCTAGGATAGATCCTTACTCATGCCAGCTTCCACAAATTAGAGACTCTGACTTCAGTAATATGCTAAAGCTGCAGTATCTTGAAAAAAGTGACTGTGATTTGCTTAGATGTAGTCCAGACACCACTGAATGCCCTTTTCTCCCATTTCTAATGGACTGCCTGCACTAGGGAATAAAGGAGTCCCCGGCAAAGAACTTAAACTACATGGCTTTTCCATTGTTTTTAGACATTCAAAGAGAAAAGAGAGTGGGCTCTTTCCTCCTGGGATGTGGGAACAGTCACTCCAGTCAACTAATTTACTGCCTCAAAAGGATAAGACATATATTTTGAAGAGAAACACGCAAGCAGCTAAAAATAAGCACATGTGTGCATGTATGTGCATAAAAATTCTTAGATTTCTTCTCTTCTTTAGACTTTTGGCAAGCTACTCAAGAGGACTGTTTCTCACATCACCAAAATACCTTCTGGGATTTCCCGCCTGAGAGCTGCCAGTGAAGTCAGTGCTCATGGTAAAAATGGCATTCATGTGATAAGGACACAGAAAATGCTCCCAAGATTGTCACTGTTGCCAGACAAAAGGTGAAAAGCCTAGAGAGTTTTTAGGAGACTGGTAATGAACAAGTAATGAACCTCTCGGGAACCTGGAAGCAGTTGGTACAAACACATGATCAGCTTTTACAGCAAGAGAAGGCTACTAGTTGGCACCTCATGATGTGTTGTGCTCAATGTTTTCAGAATTGACACAAAAAGTGGGAAAATACTCAGGTGACAGAACCTGCCAACGACACAAAACTATTGAGGACAGTCAAAGCTGACCAAGAAGAAATGTAGCAGGATCACACAGTAATGAGATGACTGGGTAATAAAACAGCAGGTGAAATTCAATCTGAATAAACATAAAGAAGCATAGAAGGAGAAAAATAAACTATTACTTCAACTACATATTATCAATCAAGAAAGCAACCCTGGAATCATTACAGACTTTTTTTAAAGTAGTTAAATACTAAGCAGCTATAGAAATGCATTTTGAATGTTAGAAAATAAAATAAAATAATAATAAAAAAGTGAAAACCCCCATAAAAGCATCCTTATGCTCTGGTATAAATCAGCATCATAGCCCCAACTACTGGACATTTTTCTAGTTCTGGTCACTGCCCTCAAAAAAGCCATAGTGAAACCAGAAAAAACATGGAAAAAAATGGCAAGGATAATCAGAGCCATGGAATAGCTTTTATCTAAGTGGAGATTAAACTAAGCAGTTTCTTTAGTTTAGAGAAGTGGTGACTGATACAGACTTCTAAAATCAGAAATGTAACAGAGAAAATGTACAGGTAACAGTTATTTATTATTTTCTGTAACAGAACTAAGAGACAAACACTAAAATAGTAGCCAGAATTTTATTTTCTTTCTTTTTTCTCTTCCTTTTTTTTTTTTCTTAAATACCACATTGCTGGAATTTGTTGGAAGACAAGGAGGCAAATGTGCAGCTGGATGCAATAATTAAAGTTGTGGAGGACGGATGCTTTACTCTCTTGTCCTCTGACTCAGGAAATTTGTTAACTGCAGAAAGGGAGTACTATTACTGCATATTGTCCTGTTTCTTTATACTTTGTCCCCTAAGCAACATTTACTAGGCACTGATCCTATTAATTCTCCAATGTAGTGATCCATAGGTCTTTCCATTGCTCCAGGCCAGTGCTTGACTGTATATGTGAATCAAGTGGAGAAAACACGGACCTTATAGAAATTGTCAAAAGTTTTGACTCAGGATTTCATATCTTGTCCTCCAGCATGGACTCCATTACACTAAGACTCCTTTTTAAATGCTCTTTTCTTCCAAGATGAGCAGATCCCAAGCACCAGTCCCCCAGGGAGCTGAAGGCTATCTTTATTTTCCTTTACTGAGAGGGCTATCTCAGCTGTCCACAAGCTCAGCCACACAGTGGTAAGGTCCAACAAGAGTCCAACAAGAGTGGATTTGGGTAGTAAAAAACAAAGACAAACATTAAATGAACACCTCTCCTTCCTGCCTCTCCATGACTCAGCATCAGTCCTTCACTCAAGACTCCTCTACCCACCCTGCGTGCCACAGGGCTCAGGATGGAGGTGGGTATGGCCAGTATGTAGCAGTTTCTCTCTTCCACTCCTTCCTTCTCACATTGTTCCCCTGCTGTGGTGTGGGCTCTCCATGGGCTGGTGTGTATGGAGCACATCCTCCTTCAAACTTTGGGCTGAGAGAAAAGCATATCTGGATCAAATGGTGAAGGAACTCAGAAGGTCATTAAAGTCCAATCTACCAGCTGCTATTAGTGACACCAAGTTAGATTAAACACACTTTAAATATCAATAAATAACCCTTCTAATATGGATAACGTTTAAGTACAGAACATATATTTTCCAAGGCTACGTTTTGTTAGCAAACAGATTACATGTGTTTAAAAGAAATGAAAAACACCACCAAAACACCAGACATATAAAAAGTCAATACACGGCCTTTAAATAAAATAGGATATTCTTTTTCAGATCTTGCTCTAAAGATGATTATCTCACCAAAGTTTTCATCATACTGTCTTTATTAGCCTTTTCTTCACAAAATAAGAAGCTGTTTTATCGACAAAGCTGAAGATGCAGGGAGAAAAGTTAATGTGTCCTTTTGGGGCAAGTCTTCCACTTTTTATCTAATCTGCATGCTGGATCATTTAAGCTGCCTGTTATCTGATCCTTGACCTTGCCATGAGAAATTGCTTAGTAGTAGGTTGCAGACTTCCATTGGCAAACATGCTGAAAGTGTACTCAGAGAGTGGTTGTTGATTAATTATGTATACTCCATGTCGCAGAGATCTCTGAGCATGTTGGAGGGCTGGAGACAGAAGGAGGTGTATTGTTTCTGATTTTCTTTACTGCATAACTTCTAGGTTTGCACAAACAGAAGAGTCAGTGCACCTTGCTGTTCTTAATAAAACTTACACATGGAATTTTTCTAGTTGAAAAAAATACTAAAGCTTATGCAAATTGATTGTTTAGAAGTAGGCAAGAGGAAGGCTTAATTGTACATTTTTTGTGAACTGTTAATAGTGCAAAGGAAAGCTGAGCTGTATAAAGAGAAGTTGTAATTTGTTATCTATGGACTCAGAATCTGTAGAAGCTGTGCTTATTTTTTGTTTCCTGTATGGAAGTACAGCTGTGATCCAGTAAGAGATCCTGGATACTGTGTACCCAAAACTTAGTCACCCAGTAACCAGAAGGAAATCAGACCGGTGAATTAGGCACCCTAGCATTTGGGTCTAGACTATTGACCGTGGATGGATGTGGTATTCACGAAAGCCAGCATGGGCTTCTAGGACTGAGCAAGGCATTAAAGAGTGTGTTTCAAGCCTTTTCTGTCACCCTGGAAGACAGGACTTTATTCTGAGGCTACATTTGGGCAATATTTTCCAGCTGGAATACACAAAAAGAGTCTTAAAAATACATGAAGGAATGAATATGTAATATTCTAGTAGTTTAAATAAATGCCTAAGAGGAGAGATCTGTAGCCAGGGGTGTTTGAACAGATTCCCTGTGAATCTGAACTAACAGCATTTTATGTGAGAGCATCCTTCTCTACTAAAGCTGGTAGGTACAAGTCATAGGGTTGGAAAGCAAGCAAGAAGGAAAGAGATTGACTGTAGAACACTGTTTTGGGGAAACAAAATTTAAGGGAAGTCCTCTGTTCTCTAGTTCATTTTAATAAAAATGTTTATGCTTTATTTTACCTTAAACTGTTATTGGATAAAAAACCTCAAACCACCCATATATAAAAAGCCCTGATCAGAAACTCCACCCCAGATCACCATCCCACCACCCCACGTAGTAAGAGTAGCTGGAACCATAGATATAGTTTACAACAGACAGCACCATTTTTTGGTCACCTGGCAATAACTGAATTCACAGAGTAGTAATCTATTCAGCAGTACATAATATTTTATTTCCTAAGCTCTTTCCATTTTAATTTTTCATTATATCAACTCAATTTTTTTCCCCACATTTATGTAAGTGTCAAACAGACATTGCATACTGTGCTCATACACTACCTACTAGGGCACCATTAACTCTTCTGGAAGTGTACAGACTTAAAGGTCTTAACAATGGTGTACTTCTCCAGAAATGGCATTGTTAGATTTTTAATTTTTTTTTACTACAAAACTTAATTTGCAGCTATATTGTTTATACTGGAGTGACTAGAACTTTATATTTTTGCACAGGATCTTCCTGTCTTTGCTAACTTGAATAATACTGAGTTATTAGCAAATTTTGCTACTTTCCTGGGTTAACTGGAAATGGGAAGGGGAGAGAGAAATGATCACAGGAAGATAGAGAGACCAGAGTGAATTAAGGGAATACGTGAAAGCTGAAAACCTAATACTTAGTTGAATCACAGCCTATGCTTATAGATCACTAAAGATTTAGTATGTGAACCATTTGCTCAGTTTTCTGAAACAACACTTTCTAAATGTCATTTGCTATTAATGTTAATCCACCAACCATTTTATACTTCAACTCCTTTGGAATAGAGTTTAGAAATTTGTTATTGATCCTTGTGCTCACACAACCCCTTTTCTTCGCACTTTGAAACATGATAGTACCTCATCATTATCATAAGGCATTAAACCACAACAATTGCCTGAAAATTCAACAAAAAAGATGAAATTACAAGATGAAACTGTAATTAAAAATGTGTTTCTTTAGTTCTGAAGTCCTGGTACTGCTGAAAACAATTTTCATTTTATGTAAATATTATTTTCTATAGTTTTCAATCTAGTTGTCTCATGTTACCTGTCCCAGGTGTTAAATGTGTATAACATTTTGATCTCAAATAACACAGACTAAAAATAACCTGAAAGAAAAGGAAACAACAATAGTGTATAGTTCTTCATAGGGATGGAAAGTATATTAATTCTTAATCCTTTATTTACTCTTAATTCAGAATCCTTAATTCTTACAGGTCCAGATACACCACTGATGTGGGAACAGGGAGAAATATTTAGGCAACGGATTCACCACTGTGACTTGTTTTTGGAGATGTGCAGTTGCGCGTAAGCACTGAGGTAACCAGTAGCTTTTGCCTAAATGCAAATGAGCAACATCCACATCTCCATTCTGCATGAAGCCTTCTAATACTGAGTCTTAAAGTGTTTTTCTAAAGAATCCACTAGAAGATGACAAATAAGCGAGCAAGAAAATCAAATAGATGTGGCTCTCAAATACCAAAAAAAAACCCCAAACCCTACAGTACTTGCATTCTTTCAGCATCCTATGCAAAAGACCCACTCCTAAAACACAGAGAAAAGCACAAACATTTTATGGATGATCCTAAACATGAGCATGTTAAGTGTTAAAGGTATGACAGTGATAAACAGACCTTTAACATTTGAGCTTCCGTTTTTGTTAAACCATTTTGCATAAAGATGGAATAAAAGTCCTACAGTGATGTGAAAAAATGAGAACTAGCAGTTCTTTATAAACTATAAACTCTAACTTTGATTTTAGTCCTTTTCAGGAAAGAAAGAAAACAAAAAAAAAATTAGGCATGCCACTCTCTCTTTATGGGCAGCAAAGCTAGGGCAGGAACAGTTACTACTATAGATAAAAATTTAATTACCTAGTGCGGTTAAAAAAGTAAAGAATACCCCAATTTAATCACCAGAAACTTCCAGAAACTTAAAGCTGGTGTCCTTGTGAGAGTTTTAGAAATAGCTAAAATTAACCAATTTAATTATTATTTTTTTTATATTTAAATAATTCTTCCCTGCTTATATCTGTCCATGGCAGGACCTGGAATGGATCTAGTCTTCTTCTCTGAACAGGATTGACCTACCCTGAGAATCTGTCCCACCCAGTTCAACAAAAAAACCCCCAAAAACAAACAAACAAACAAAAAAGGAGCAATAGTAAAAGCCAATATATTTTTAATTAAAATGAAATTTATAGTAAATACAGTCACGCTTTGGAAAATTAAAATCTATATCTCAGATATCTGTAAACTACAGATTAAAACAAAGCATGTACATCCTTCATACATAGAAGGATCAGAGTATAGTTTAGTCATCATTCAGTAAGCTGTTAAGATCACATATTGAAGGTTCTTCATGAATCTGCTTCATTACATTGCTGCCTGCTGAAAAAAAGACAATGTTCAAAGGGTATATGCATATTATGTGGCTATTCTAAAGCATTAACTTGCTACTTTGCTTGTTTGGGATTTTGTTGTTGTCATTATTCTTGTTTTGAAAATAGAATAGAATATTTCAATTGGAAGTGACCTACAATGATCACCTATTCCAATTGCCTGACCAAAAGTTAAAGCATACTGTTAAGGGCATTGCCCAAATGCCTCTTAAACACTGACAAGCTTGAGGCATCAACGACCCCTCTACAGGGATTGCTGCAGTGTTTGACCACCCTCCTGGTAAGGAAATGTTTTCTGCTGCCAAATTTGATTCTCCTCTGGTGCAGCTTAGAACCATTCATACATGCCCTATCACTGGATCTCAGGGAGAAGAGATCAGCATTTCCCTTTCCACTTTCCCCCCTCAACGAGGTTGCTTCTCAGCCTCCTTCTCTCCAAACTAGACAAACCCATAGTCCTGAGCAACTCCTCACAGGACATTCTTTCCAACCCTTTCACCAGTCCTCTGGATGAATCCAAGGACCTGAACACCCCTTTTTTTAAATTGTGGGGCCCTGAACTGGACAGAGCACTCAAGATGAGGCCACAGCAACACCAAATAGAGCAAGTAATCACCTTTTTTGACCAGCGGTTTATTCTGTGTTTGATGCACCTCAGGGTGCAGTTCGCCCTCTTTTCTGCCAAGGTACATTGGCATATGATCTGCTACTAAAAATATATAAAGATACAATATTTTAAGGTAAAAATAATATTTTTATTTTTAGTTTGGGTAGCTCTGAAATAGCTGTGGATTGAAACAAATCGTTAAAACCTGGACCCCTCCAAAATGTAATCATGTGGGAGAACACTTGCCTTTTAGATACAGCTGAAATTCAGCAGATAGAATAATCATATCTCATCCTCCCACAGCTGCAGGTATTGAATGGATTGTGTACATTTTGGGCCCTTGGAGCAATAATCTATTCCTTCAGAGTTTCTGTGCCTGAAGGATCCAAGAAGACTGCCAGAATATCTAATCTTCAGTTCAGGACTTCTAGGATGAATCTGGATTTCCCTGAAATAGCTACTTTTGGCTATTTCAGGACATTAAGGACAAAAACAAAAAGTCTAATTTCCCGATGCCCAAACAATATGTAGGTAGGAGAATGCTTAAAATTTAGATAGGTAAAAGTATCTTGTGAAAGAAGACACAGAAACACATGGGAAGAGGTATCATTGATGGTGAAAAAAGGCTGGTTGAGCCAAGATTAGATTTGGAAGCTGGGGAAAGAAATGTGGTTATTCAAAACTAGTGCCCGGATAAGGTAGTAATAAAAAATAAGATCTAAATATAAGAGATGGTTTTAAGAAGTTCTGGGACTGACTGTGTGAAAGGTGTGACAAAGATAGAGGTGAGATGACAACACTGAGGTACTTGCAAAGGTCCCTGGGGACAGGGGGACTCAGAAGGAAAGTGGGAAAAATATGAGCCAGAGGTGTCACAAGATCCTCAAAGGCATATGAGAACCAAGATGTGTTAACAAAAGAAGCTCTGGTTGGAGAAAAAAGAAAATGGCTTGGGGAGAAAAAGCAAAAAGGAACGGGTGAAT
Source organism: Nycticryphes semicollaris (assembly GCA_013400055.1). Classification (NCBI taxonomy): domain Eukaryota; kingdom Metazoa; phylum Chordata; class Aves; order Charadriiformes; family Rostratulidae; genus Nycticryphes; species Nycticryphes semicollaris. Next base: position 316,355 of record VXBJ01003451.1, read on the forward strand.
GAGAGGAAGAGTGGGGCAATACTGGAACTAAATAGACATGGAGTCTGTGGGAAGAGAGATTAGTTCACCTAGGTAAGGCAGAAAACAACAACATGAGAAACAATCACATAGGTAGAAAGACAGTTGGGGGGATGGGACAGAAAATTCTGTCCTCTGCACATATTCCTGCCCGCAGACCGAAACAGAGGTTAAGGTCCCAGAATCTCAGCATATCTTGGGCAGAAACCACTGACCACCAATATTAGTCCTCTGGCTGGTTTGGCTAGTCTAACCAATCCTCAAACAGCAGTGACTCACTGAAAAGATGCTCTGCCCTGAAGCTGTTTGTTATTGGTTGTCTGCAGCCAGAGCTGGCAAAATGGGCCACCACAGTCACTCCACTTCTCAGACTCTTAGTATAAAACTCACCTTCCAATTTAAAATATTGTAAACTGTGATCAGAATGGGATGCAGAGGTAAGTCTGTTCCCCTATCTCAGCTAGCAGAGGGTAACCTACAGCAAGGAGTAGTACAGACTGCTGGAGGAGGCACCTGACTTCTTCTGTCAAAGGCCTCAAATTAATGAGATCTTTCCAGCATTGTGGGCAGACATGTCTCAGGTTGTTTGCTTGTGCAGTACAAAATTAAGCTATTTCCTTTCTCACTAGCCTTATTTCTGCTGGTCAAGGAGTTAGATAACAAGCCTTTTAATGCAAAAATAAAATTGAATTTAACTTCTAGAAATTTTTACTCACTTCCTCTGCCCACCCCCTCTTCTTTTTGGCTCTGTGCAGACCTCATTCCTTGTAGAAATCAGTAAGCAAATTTATTTTACAGACTTTAGAGTAATATATTTCTTTTCCTAAGTGTTTTATAGCATTTAGAAATGTGTTGGCATTTACGCTTAGAGAGAATCTATCTTTTTTTCTCCAAAATTATTACTAAAGTATGCTTAGTAACATTAAAATAAACTTTCCTCATAACTAAAATGCAGCGTTTCTCCTTTAACTTCATTAAATCGCATTTTGCTGCTGTTTCTTTAAACTGACCCTCCACAAAACAACTGCAGTATTATTGATTCAGGTTCTGATTTTCTGATCTCACCAAGTATCACATTTTGCTTTCATGCAACCACAGCACTGCAGAATGGAAAAAGACCCTGTTAAGTGCTTCCCTTCATGCCTGCAGTTAGTCTGTCTGCTCCTCTTGATTGATATCTCCATAGATATCAAAGAGCAAATCCTCTAAAAAATCATGTAAACTGTGCACAGCTACTTTCTTTCTAATGGGATGAGTTTTCTAAAAAATATTCCCAAAGCACATTAAAATATATGTCTTTTGTGTCCTTTGGAAAAAAAATAGTTCTAGGAAGTGGTGAAAAAATCCTTAATGTTTTTCTGTTAAAAATGAAATTGTGTGAAGGAAGTTTAATAATTAATTCAACACAGATTTGTCCCTTTTCAGATTTTGAGGAGATACTGAAATTGTGGGTTGCTGCTAGAAAAGGAGGCACATTTTTGCACATGGCTATTGCAAACAAAAATATGGTAACCAGTTGCGGACAATGAGTCCCTTGGAACTCAATGGGCAAACCCTTCTCCAGAGAGCTTGTTACCATATTGCTCACTTTACAGTCCCAGAGCACTCTCACACAAAGGCTCATTTTTCCAGAAATAAGGTGACCATATCATATTTTCTTACTAAAAGCTTTACTTTACCTAATCTTACCCAGAACCAACATGAAAGTACAAACAGAAAATGCATCTCTACAATTACATTCAACCACATAATGTACTTATTGTTAAATTAGCTTGTTATTTTTATTTGTTGATGTCATTAGAGGCCCACATTTTTTACTATGGAACTGGACAGACAGGATTAGTCCAGAGTTGCATGAACTGGTCGTAATGAAATACAAAACCATGCAAAACTCCCCTGAACTCGTCGTGAACTTGAAGTGCAGCCTATGCAGGAGACGTTTTAAAAGAACAACCTCTTCTCCCAAATTTTTGGTAGTGAGACCAAAAGTAGTAAACAGGCAAAGCTATTGTTGAGCAGAAGTAAGGAGAAAGCTTTTATCTGTCTGGACTTTCATATTACACACATCCCCATGAACCCTCTAAAGACCTAGATCATATTAACTGTGGGAACACACAGTGCTTCCTGGCTGCAGGCCAATCAGGAGTTTCAGAAACGGCTACGAGTTAGTTGAAACAGGTGCATGTAATAAAGAAGCCTGAAATAAAGAACCAGAACAACTGGGCTGTGTCAAGTTAAAGTTACTATTACACAGGGCTGTGCAAAATTTTCACAGTGAGTTTCAGAAACCTCAAAATCTGCACTTTGCACATTTTTTTTTGCCTTTTTATTTAAGAAAAGTGATTCTTTGAAAAAGTACAAACCAGTGTATTTTCCACTTACAGATGGACCTAATATCATGCAAACTCTTTCCAATTTTTCAAAACCTGTGCTGCTTGAATTATTGGTATAGTATAAAGTTGGTCTGTCTAGAAACAAATAGAAACACAGAAGAAAAATAGGTGGTTTTTTTTTAAACTAAAGAAAAAATGTAGGCATCTCACCTCTTATCCCAGAACAGAAGCATAAATCTTGTGCAGTCTTCTGTACAGCTCTATCTCCTGCATGTTTGTGGAAAGCTCTATTTTATATGCAGGCAAAGGAGAGAAGGAGACAAGTGACCATGGTGAAGGCAAGCACATCTTTATAGCTCAGAACAGACCAAACATTACTTTGGACAGTGTTCAGTAAACCCTTCTCTGGCAGAAGGTCCATGTAAGTTTGTCCACTTCCCACCCCAAAGGTCTGAAAAAGGAGGCATTGAGTTCATCAGTGAGTCAGACTACATTATCTGGACATTGTAGCAGATATTTTCCTCAGCATAGCCTTCTACACATTGACTTTGGCAGGAAAATACTTGAAAGCTCATGACATCCTTTTCCCCGATTTGACACACTGATAATACTAGCAGTGTATGAATCCATGCACATAAAGATCAAGTCACAAGCAATATCCAAGATGCAAAGAAGGCCAATTTTTTTTACAAGCTCTTTCACATAAATAGTCTAAGTAAGAAGTACCAATAGTTTCCATCATTAAGATTTACACCTGGGAAACAGTCAAAAACTTTATTTAGACAAAGCACTACAGAGGAGCACAAAGTTATTTAAACAATGAAGGATGCTGTGGTGGGTTAAAGCTGTTCACTAGCATACAAATTATCAGCTGTCAGAAACAGTACATTAATTGTATCTGATATCCTGGTGCTTTTTTTCCTTGATAAAATTAATACCAAAATCCTTTGAGGTTTAAAAAAAAAAAATTATTTTAAACTGGTAATGAGTACTTCCTAGAAATACACACTAGTTCCCTGGAACTGCAGAATGAATTGCAATAAAAATGGGGTCTGGCAAAATCACTCTTGAGGGCTATTGGACTTTTCCTCTCTGTAGAAGATGAAAGTAAAAAAAGTCTATAGATCAACTGTATCACATTTTTTTCTATCAGATTTAAGGTAGTGTGTTTTCTGCCAACATTTTCAACATATGGAATTCATGTTATAAAGTTAATGGTCTTAGTGACATAAAACTAAGTGCTATGGAAAACAAAAGCAGAATTCTTACAGAACCTGCTAGTTATAAATGTACATCAATTTGTGCAAATCTAAGTTATAAACATTGTAGCTTATTGCTCACACAATTTAGTTCCTCACAAAAAAAAAAAAAAAAGATATCACTGGAAGAGTTTTGTATCTATATCTTTTATAGCAGCATTTAAAAAAAATCCCAGTGTATAGATAATGGAAAAATCTACTGAGTAGACAATGGAAATTTTGATAGTTTTAATGCTATCACCTCTGGTAAAAGAAAATACATTCAATGGCTTTCATGTGTCCAACCCATGCATCTTGTTTCATTGCTTTTGTTAATTTCTCCTTTTAACCTGGGAACCAGTGGCAACAACAGAAACATCAATAAATGATTAAAGATGTCAAAGTATTTTTAAAACTTTTTGAAATGTTGCCTTCCACAGTGGAGGAAGAGCATAAGACAGAATGCTTTTACTCATATTCCTGTATATGGTGAACATTTTGACAGAGTAGACAGTCTTTAGTGCGTTGGTGGCCTCATGAACCATGCTGTTTGGAAATTTTAACTTGTTGTAGGGTTGCTTAAATCCAAAGGGTCAAAAGATGGTGACCAAATACAAAGCAGTCCACTTGTACTTCACTTTGGGGTTTTAGCAATAGAACAAAAGCTCAAGCTCATTAAAAGTCAAGAGGAACCCAGCAAGCCAAGGTGACAGATTCAATTTTGGTAGTAATACGAGAGGCCTTAGGAAAGGCATTTCAAAAGGCCATCAGAAAGCCAAAATTTTAAGAGCATCTTTATAGGAGGTGATTTAAACTATAATAGGAAGTTTCTGGAACAGTATAATACTGACTTCAGCAACATAAGCCATAAGGTGATGAAATAAACGGACAGCTGTAATTTCGAAATAATTAAATGAAATAAAAATTGATAGCCAAAAACTGTCAGAAACCAATTTAAAACAAAAATTAAACCACAGTCATTATACATAAAGGGAGGCAAAATGTTTATGAGGGACAGGAAGCATCATTAACTGTAACTACCTCAATTAGCTTCTTATGAACATCAACTCCATGATTGTAATAAAGAATTTCCAGTAAAGCTACACCCCTTCTCTAGCCATGCTTCCTGTGTGCTCTTAGGATGGCAACTAACCTGCACCCACTAGGTGCCAGTCTGCAATATATGAAAAGTTCTTCCCAGCCTATAAAAACATGCTTTGGCTGAAATCCAACACAGAGTGGGAAAGTTAGCCATAAGAAACAAGAAAAACAAACCCCAGAAAAAGGCGGGTGGAGGCAAAGAAAATAGATATAAAAGGGAGTCTGGATGAAGCAATTTAAACTCTTTCCAACCTAATTACAGTGCACCCCTGCAGCCTACAGACAATCTAATCATACCATTGTGATGGAAGTTCTCTTAAGCCTTTCCATACTTCTCTCCTCCACATGTGAAAGTCCCAGTAAGAAGGTGCTGTACCATCCTGCAGAGCTATGGCTCCAGGTGCATATCTTCCTGAGAAAAATTTCAAGAAGTAAGAAGTAGGGTGCATTTGCCAAAACTCTGACCCACAGTTGACATTTTCCCATACTAAAGGAGAAAAAGTCCACATTCACACGTCAAGCTGTTGAACCAGAGCACCAGTAAAACATTAAGGGCTGAAGTTGTAGCTGAACATATGCAAGTGGCAGTACAGGCTTTCCCATTGCCAACATGCCTACGTGCTGCAAGTCAGATCATTCATAATAAGAAATTCAGATTCCTAGCTCTTACCTGTATATACCTCTGGGAAAGCCATAACCATGGTTTCAACTAGGTGAGGATGTCTTCTGTGACGCTATGAGACCTCTGGGGTCCTCCTCTCTCTGACAAAACTGCTGCAGCACCATGCAGCTCTGTGGAGGCCAGGAAGAGCACAGTTACTAAATATACCAAACAAAGGGTGCTTCCACAGCATGGAAAATGACAGGATGAGCAGTGCTTTTTTTTCCCGTTTTCCACTTCATTATCATTTTCATCCTGTTATTTAGAAAAAAAAAAAGGAAAGCATGATTTAATTTGAAAATGAGGGCAACACTGATGTGGAAAAAAGAAATTTTATACTAGACAAAAAATTGAAAACAGCCTCAAACCACAGTAACAGCCAGTTCTCTTAGGCCAGGAGGAAACAAAAATATTTGCATTCTTGGCGTAAATATTCATCACAAATAAAGAGTACCCAAAGGTGGGTACATAGAGTCAGTGTGTTGTGGTTGAACTCCAATGTTTCACAGGAGTGTTGTTTCTGCATCACACAATAGTACTCCTGTGCCACAAAACTGCATCCAAGCACGCGTGTGTGGGTGTACACACAGTGCCTGCAGCAGGAACCAGCTTCACACAGCAACAAAACATTGCGATTCCTTGGACAATCCATCCACATTCCTTGGAAGTGCCTTGGACTATATAATTGAATAACAAAATGTGATAATCACAATAAAAGATTGATTTATAAACTTGATAAAAATAAATATTTTATTTACTTTAAAACTTGCTTTATATATGCACAGGTACTCAAAAATGAAAGATAGTCTGGTGCACCTCAAAAATCTCATGAACTTCAGAAGAAACAGCACAGAAGTGATTTTGACTGCCAGCTGTCTGAGACAGCATTGCACGTGTAATTCTTATTTGACATGGTTACCTAAAAAATCTACAGCAAATGTCAAAATTGCAAATGTGACAGTTACTATATTTATGCTACTCATAAAAAAAAAATCACTGAATGCTACAGATTTTCTACAGAAGCCTAGCTAATCCCTGTTATTCAAAGTAGCAGACAACATTTTTGTTACTCCTTGCTTGTAAAAATGTAAATCAAATGAAGTAAGAATTTAGTCTAACTCAGACACTCATGAGTGAAAACTAATTATTTAAAATGAAGATGTGTTTTCATAATCCAGAAAAGCCAAAATGTATCAACAGGATCATAGACAGAAAACCGGACCCTGTGAAAAGACTGAAATAATGAACTTCAGAATAGGAATGTAGATATGACAAAGAGAAGTGATATCATAAAGGTATATAAATAAACTTTAGAGTGAAATTATATCAACCACTTCTTTTCATTCTTTTTAATAACAGAAGGGCAAGTGGTCATTCAATGAAAAACAAAAAGTAAGAGTTCCTTTTCAAATGGTGCTTAATTAGGCTGTGAACTTCATTCACACAAAATATTGTGGAGAGCAAGAACTCAGCATCACTCATAAAAGGACTGGGCAGAAAATCACCTGATAATATCCAACTTAAATGAAATATAAGATGTCCTATTGCAAAGCATGACATCCTTGCTACATCGGATATTTCAAAATACCTTGTCTCTACAGGCAAGTTATTCTATAACTATCTGTGGTAGAGTGTCTTCCACATTCGAGAATAATAATAAGACAGTTTAAGAGAGTTAAAGATTAGGATACTGGTTTAGGCTTAATTAATTCTGACAGTTTCTAAGGAGTCAAGTGCTACACTTACTTACATTTAATACAAACCTGATGAAGCATTAGATTGCAAAAGGTGCAAATTGGTTTAGTATGCCACAGGTGTTAACACTGGAGTGTTTGTATTAAAAGTAAATGAAGTATACTCTTGAACGCAGCATTTTTAACATATATTGATCTAATTACATTTTCAGATTTCTACTTAGAGCCTTTCTTAACATTGGAATCTTCAAAACTTGTTTTCTACCATAGGTTTGTTTTGGTTTGTTTTTGGTTTTTTTTTTTTTTTTTTTAATGGACACGTGGCAAGTGAGTTTATTTTCCTCCTATTTTTTTAAAGGAAATTATGATAATTCTCTTCTGGGATATTTTATATTGAAGTTTATAGACTTCAAAGAGACACCTAGTATAATCTGTGTACCACCTGAGCTACAGCTGAGGTGAGTCATATGTTAGGAGAATTATTTCTTTGTTATACTGAGAAATAAGAAGGATTTTCATAGTTAAGGAAGGTTAACTGATGAAACCTTTAAAATATGAGATTACTTGAAGTGCATTGATCAAAATACCTTCAAATGATGTGCTCTAAGGAAACAATAAGATTGATGAGGATTTGGATATTTGAAAAAAAATGTGATCAAAATATCTCCACATTACAAATAATCTGACCTTTGTTTCTGTTTTTAAATAAAACATTAACTGATTGACATTTTGATTGGTAGCACACCTTGCTTACTCTGAGAAATCTTGAAATATCTTTATTGTTTATTATGATACAAAGGCTTTGTACTCAACTTTAAGCACATAATTCAAGTACCTGATTTAGGATCACACTTGTCCTGGGTAACATTCATAGTAGAGAGAAATTATTTCTTCAAGTGTAACTCAGTATGCAACTTAAATCACTGTCTTGTGGGCTTGATTTCTACTTCAGAAGGAAGCAATTGCACTGTTGATCTTGGTGCCTGCATGTATATAGATGGGATGAATGTGGGACTTGGTATCTGAAGAGAGGCAATGAACCCTGCCTCTCACGGCTCCTTATGAAGTTCAGCATTTATATCCAATTTAAAATCATATCTGTGTCTGCAGCCCTTCACTGAACAGCAATAATCTTCCACATATGCTTTATTAAAACAAATTTCAGCTAAGTATCACAGAATAATAGGGACAGAACAGAGTAATGAAAAGGCAGCAGCTGAGTGCTTTTATTTTCTTGAACATACACTGGTGACTACCAATATAAATGCGGCAATCGTTCTGTAAAATCACAGAGGTGCAACTCTAAGTTCACTTGGGTTCATTCCAGACCTGGAAAAGGTGGAGATGTAGTTCAGTGATGTCCAAGTAACTTGTACACAAATTGGCATATACAAGTGAAATCAATCTTTCTGCGCTCATCTGGTGCAACACACAAGCTTGCGAGACCCAGTGCACCGTGTCTGCTGAATTATCTGCTGATTTGGGAATCTCACTGCACTCTCAGAGAGTTGAAGAGAAGTGTCCCGGTTTGAAGTAAAATGGAACCAGCTTTCTGTTCAGTAACTTTACTTTTTTAGCTGGGCCTCTTCTAACTAACTAAAGTTAGTTAATTAACAGCATATGGTTCAGAAAACTGTTCACTCTCACAGTCATAGGACCTGATTATACCAAGGAATGGTCTGCAGAGAGGCCCTTGCTTATACTCATTGCTGTAACAACCAAGGTCAGGTAATTTCATTATTTGCCCCACTGGAGGGTCAGAAGTGGAAAAGCGTAGAGGGGTTACATCTGTAAGGAAGAACGGACAGGACAGGTGACACAAAACTAACCAACAGAGTATTCCATCTCATCCGTGTCATGCTCAGTATAAAAGCTGNCTGCAATCCAGGAAGACCATCAAAGGATATTGCTGCTATGAGAAAGAGGTATCTGTTATCAGAGAAGGCTTTGTCCCATGTGATATGCCTTTGTGAACAGCTTTTGGTATTTTTTCATAGGAAAGAACAGTCTCGTCTGCACAACCCCTCCTCCCCCCCCCCCCCCCCCCCCCACAACCACCGCACAACACACCAAC